>PVIJ01003321.1:0-45834 GCA_004024925.1 Scalopus aquaticus | reverse complement strand
TTCCAATGCTGCTCCCTCAGCACTCCCACCCCTGTCCTTACCATCTTATAATACACAACAAATTAGGGGTCTCTTCACTGGGGTTTGGGAAGAAGGGCCTTTGGTCTGCTTCGAAATTAAGTTTGGAGCAGGGATGAGACCCACAGAATCTATGGCCACTGCGGTGCTCCCTGATTCAACAAACGCCAGCCACTCAGCATCCCTCCAAGGCTATCCCCACGTGGCCGCCTCACAACCCAAGCCCAGCCCAAAACCCCGGGAGAGCCGCTGCCGTGGTCGGCACCAAAATGACTGAAGCCAGAATTGGGGGACCCAGCGTGTATGGGTCAAGTACTTTGCCATGCAGCCACCCTGTTCCCAAGGAGGAGATCAGGTGTGTGATGGGGAGGGGGTGGGATCGTGAGGAGAGGAAAAAGGAAGGGCGCCGCCTGGGAGCGGAGAGAAAGCCCCGTGAGTGAGGCAGCCCCCCGGTGCACTGGGCGAAAGGTGTCACCGCAGGAGGTAGGGAGTGGAAGGAGGGGGAGGCAAGGATTTCAGATTGCGAACGGCACAGGGGGAGGGGAGGCTCCGCCAAGGGGTGGAGCCGTTACCCGCGTCCCCGTGTCGGGGCTCCCTCACGTCGCGGCTCCGCTATAAAACCCAGGCGGACATGATCGCAGCACCCCCGGCGGCCTCCTTGGTGCGCGACCCCCAGCTTGGTGGAGTCTTTGCTCCTGCGCAGGATGCAGCTGTTGCCGGTGCTCCTGGCCCTCGCCGCCGCCCGGCCCTTGGTGCGCGCAGGTGAATACCCGGCTTCCCCCCGATGTCCCTCGGGTAGCTCCCTCTGCGCCCCAACCCCGAGGCCCCTACCCGGCGGCGACCACTGCTAGCGGGCTGTGCTTCGGTCCGGGGCTTGCGTGGGGGCCCGGAGCTGCGAGGGTGCGGGCGGACGGGGCGTGCGCGGGCTCGTGTGCGCTCACGAACAGCCCCGTGCGGTGCGGGGGGAGTGTGTGCTTGCGTGTGCGCGGCTGCGGTGTGCGCGCGGGGCCGGCGACCCCCGGTGAGACGAGCGAGTGAATCTCTGGTAAGGATGCTTGCGTGAGCCGCCTCGACGCACGCCGCCGTTTCTAGTCCTTTCTGGCGTTTCACGCCGCTTCTGGTCCGACTCAGCTGTCAGTGGGTCGCCGCTGTCTGGTGGCCGCCCCCGGCCCAGAGCAAGGGCAGCAAATTGGGTGAAGTAGGACCCTGGATCCCCGCTTCCCACGCTGGACTCCTTATCCCCAGAAGTTGCGGCTCCCCTTACCTTTCCTACCCCCAGAGCGGGACCGGGAGCCCGGCGGGGGGCACTCGGAGACCCGAGGTCCCGGCAAAGCCGGTCTTTCCGGCCAGGGTCATTTTCGTTTAAAGATTAATGGTGAGGCCGAGCTCTTAATTATTCCTCTAGGTGGGAGGTAGCAGGAGAGGCGTGTTAATATTTGATAAGGAGCTGAAGGCCCTTTAAGCGGCTGGACACTGGGCTCTGGGAGGCATCTTCTCTGCCCTTTCCTTCTCTGTGAGCCTCCCAGGAGGACCCCATTTGCTAGTCCCCAGATCAGATATCCCTTCTATGGTCTTTGGGGGTACACAGGACCAAATATCCTCTCCAAAGTCGAAACACCTTCCTTGGAGTCGTGGAGTGAGGGCTGAGGGTCCCTCAAAGCAGAGAGGTAGTGTGCCCTTTGCCCAGACTAACTGGCCCCTTGGGGTAGGGAATTGAGGGGCATCTTGCAGCAACTTCTGACCTTTCCTAGGTGGGGAGGAAAGAGAAAAGGTAAGATGTAAAAAAAAAAAAAAAAGAAAGAAAGAAAGAAAAAGAAAGGAAAATGTATTTGGAGGATTGGGTGACGGAAACATACTTAACATCTGGATTTAGAGAAACACCTTTTGCAATTAATATGGCTGAGTTGTAGCCATGTAGCCTTGGGGTAAGTCACTTAATCTTGGTTTTCTCATGTACAAAACAGGGATAAGAGTTCTGACTTCAGGTGTTGTTTTAAAGATTCAGATAAGATAGTGAGTGTAAGTGCTTCTCAATATGCCTGAGTGGCACACTCAGACGAGGCATAGGTGAGGGCCATGGTGACTATCTCTGGCCAGCAATCTGTCAGCCTCACGCCATCTGTGCCTCTCTTAAGCACTGGGCTTCCTGACTGGCAACTGTCGGAGATCTGTGGCCCTCCACCCATTTCATCCCCTAGGGAACTTGAGGCTGGAGAGCGACCAGGCTGTACCGGGAAGCCCCCCAAGTATCCCTCTGCCTCAGACCGAGAAGGAGCCAAAAGGATAGCAGGGTCCCTTGAGAGCTCAGGACCCCTGGCCAGGAGTTGCTGAGACTTTGCCCAGGGAACACTTGGGTTTTGCTGAGTTGGATTTCAGGATCTCTCCCTCCTCCTGGAGTGGGAGGGTGGGGTGAGCAAGGTCCATCAGCGTGAACTTCTTCAGTCATCTCTGAAGAAGGGGGGTGGAGTGGTGGGGGACGATGTTACTGGGTATCTGGCAAAGGTTAGATCTCTTACTCCATCCCTGGTCTGGGCAGGGGAACTAAGTAGAACCTGAACTTGGAGCTAAGATCTACATGTAGCCCCTCTCCTTCCCAGGCCCTCTTGGAGGTGGCCTGGTAATTACCTGCAAGGGCAGACCTCTCCATGAATGTGTCAAGGAGCTATTGTGTTGCCCTGCCACCTTTTGCCAGAAAACCAGCCTCTTACCATCACCCGGGGACACTGATCTGACTCCTGGCCTTGTCCTCATCAACATTATGTTTTCCTGATTCCTGCCTCATGAAGAGGGTAGTTACAAGTGCATTCAGCTAAGCAGGTCAAAAGTCTCTGTGATTAAGACAGTGGATCAGAGGTCACCATTATAAACCCAGGAGCCGTGGCCAGAGACAGGAAAGAGCACATTCCTAAGAAAAGCTCAGCCTGGAATAGGTGGGCCTGTGGGAGGCTGAATGGGGGGTTCCACCCTTCAGAGCTGGCTCCCAAGGACGCTGGCTTATGCAAAGCTTTCCCTGGAAAGGCTTCCTCTGGGGCCTCCAGTTCAGAGGAGGGGCCAGCTTGACCACGGATGCTGCTTCTGCCTTTGGGTCCTCTCAGAGGGAAGACACGGGAGGATTATATCATACAAGGAGCCTTTCACAGTGCAAACGACCTTCTATCTGTTTTCTCCTCAGCCCCTGGGAGTTTGGTGGCAGTTCCTTCTGCCTGAGGAAGAATGTGGGTCTCAGAAAAGTTAATGAACTCTGCTGTAGAGATTAGTGGAGATTAAATAAGAGGCAGAGCCAAGACTGAAGGCGGGTGAATGGGCTCCTCCAGACCTCTGCCCCCTGCCGCGAGGAGAGGGTGTCCAAAGCAGGGCATGGCCGTCCTAGAAACACCCTGCAGGGACTGTCCACCTCTGAGAAAGCAGCAGCACAGATGAAGCATTTGATCCAGAGCTGGGAAACTCAAAAACCCTGGGTGGTTCTGAGGTGCCACTTGGCAGTGCCCTGTGGTGCCCACTTTCTTGCCCTCCAGTCCTTCTTCCCCACCCTACTGAGAACCTAACCCTCCCATGGCTCCCTTCCCACCCAGTCTGCATTCCAGGGACCCCAGAGGAGGTGGGGTAGGTGCTGGCAGCCCGAGGAGGAAGCTGCCCTTCCCCCAAAGTTGAGAGGCCACCTCAGACCCAACAGAAACTATGCTTTTCTTAAGAATTTCCTCATCCCTGAGTTCTTTCCAACTTACTTCACTTTTCTCCTCTCTGCCCTCCCTTCACTTTCACCATCTGTTCACTGACAAGAAGCTAGAGGGACGGAAGTGAGGGGAAGGGAAGGACTTGTCAGGGACTTTGCTGAAATCCAAACTGCCTGGAACACTCTATACCATCTCTCATTTAATCTTCTCTGCGGGCTGATGAGGTGGGTTCCATTTTACAGATGATAAAACCGAGGCTCCAAGAGATTGAGTGACTTGCCCCATACCCCACAGCTCCTAAGTGGTCCAGCCAGAATTCCAGCCCTGGATCAAATGCTTTGTCCACCTGCTGGCACAGCCCCTTTCCTCCCCACCCCCACCCCTCCTTCTCAGTAGACCTTAATGTCAGAGTAGGTTAAGGTTTACAGAAAAGTTGAGCAGAAAGCTGAGCCCCATGTGCCCCTTTGCCCCTATACAGTCCCCCCCCACCCTGCTTTTTAAAAAGATTTATTTATGCATACAAGAACTGCCGTGTAGGCCAGAGGTGTGTGGGGGTGGGTGGGAGGTGAGAAGATTCACCAGAGACAGAGTGGGGAGCAGAGCAGGTAGATCCACTGAAATACACTGCTGAGGGGAGCAGCGGGCGAGACAGAAGAGGTCTGCCATGCCATGTGGGAAGCTCCCTGGCCTGGCCAGGATTGAACTTATGCTGCAGTGGCTGCCAATAATTTCCTAGTGCTGAGTCTTAACCCCTTGTGCCACCAGGGAGGCCCCAGTTTCCCCTTTTGTCAACATTTGTGTGGCACTTTGGTGATGCAGCTTCTTTGGAGAGGCTGTTTCTACTGTCCTGAGGTAGAGTCAGGATTAGAATCTTAGTCTGTGGAGCCCAAAGATCAGGACTGCGGGATGGCCAAGCAAGGAAAGAGGCCTGGCTGCCTTCCTGAGGCCTGTGAGTCTAGCCAAGAACGGGTCTTAATAACATGAGAGGGTGTGTTCCGGGGCAGGGCTAGTCTAATCTCCACGGTCCCCATCATCTCTGGGTGACAGCCAGGCTGAACCTCGCCCCATTGTCCTCCCCCTTCCCCTGGGGAGGCACAGCTGGATGCTTCAACCCCTCCTCTTCCCCTCTATCTAGCACCTGCTTCCAGGCTTGGGTAGGGGATGCACGGAGGAAGGGGAGGCTGGTGAGCTGCAGGTGGAAAGTGAACAGCTCAAGCCCTGGGGAGAGCTGGTAGCCTCAGAGGGACTGTCTGAGGCTGCCTCGGCTTGTCTGAGGAATATTGCCCCAGGCAAGATGACTAGTTCATTAACTATGGCTCAGGGACAGCAAGACCTGGTTCCTCTGTCACCAAGTCCCCCATCCTCACATTGACCTCTCCTGCCCTGGGCCCTTAGTCCCAGAGCCCAGGAATGCTCCGTTCCCCATCCAACCAACAGGGGCTCTGCCGCCAGGGCTACTTCCTGCCTCTGGCCACCTGTGGACACACAGATACAGAGTTGCTTGTGTGCACAAGCACATGTGTTCAGAGTATGTGTGCACAGACACTGCACATGTATGTGCTGGCCTCACGTCCTTCTCTCTGCTCCAGAGTCACACTGGTGCTACGAGATTCAAGCCAAGGCCTCCAACTACACCTGCCTGGGTAAGCGCGTCCGGGAGACAGGCCTCTGTGCATGGTGGGGCTGTCCAGGGTGAGATGGATGCTCAGAGAGGGGAGGGCGATGGGTGAGAGTGGCCCCCTCAGGCAGGTATCGGTGCCAAGCACACACACACACACACACTCCTGGTGCTCAGGGAGCAGGGACCGCAGAGTGACCGGAGTCCTTTCTGGCACCTCCTGGTGTCCTCACTGTCATAAGTACTCTATGAAATAAGCCGGCAGCGCAGCAAAGGGAAAAACACATGTTCTTCTTATTTCTAACCACCCGGAACACCGGCTCCATCGCAGAGGCACTGCTGTCTGCACACGGGAAGCGTGTCCTTTGCCCGTCTTACTTGGATGCTGCCCACTTTCCCTGAGTCTCTTCCCGCCCACCCGCTGTGTGTGTCACTGCTGAGCTGCCTGCCTGAGCCCCACCCAGCTGCGTGTGGGACGAGCTCCTGGGGTTACTTCCCTGCCTCAGCCCTGTCAGTCCCACTCCCAGGGACTCCTCTCCACAGCTCCCCACTGCTCTCCCACTCACCCGTGCGCCCCCCGGAAGTGGATTATCCCAGCAGCGCTTTGACAACCCAGCCTCTGGACACTCACCCCAGAGCTCACGCCACTGGCTGGCCACCTGCTCCCACCTTGCCCCACATCTTAACCAGAACACACCCCACTGCAGACCCCACTGTGTGTGTGTGTGTGTGTGTGTGTGTGTGTAAACGAGTGCACTGAGTGTGTGTCTGAGCAAGAAGGCCCCGCAGCAGGAGGACAGAGCTCCGCATCCCAAGACCCCACTGCCCCCTCCCTGCCCAGGGCCGGACCAGTGGGAGGATGACTGCCAGAAGGACCGCCAGTCTCCCATCAACATCGTCACCGCCAAGGCACAGGTGGACCTAGACCTGACGCGCTTCTCCTTCTCCGGCTATGACAAGAAACAGAAGTGGAATGTCACAAACAATGGGCACACAGGTGGGTCTCGGGCAGGCCGGGGCCCCATGAGTTCCCTGAGGACTGGGAGGGTGCGTCAGGCGCAGGTCCCCCTTGGCTGAGGGGGGCAGACAGAGAGGGCTTTGGAAAGGAGGGAGCAAAAGCAGTACGTTCAGTCATTTCATCAGACCAGTCTGCTGGGGCGGGGGAGGATCTAGGGAAAAGGAACGATGTGTGCAAAGTCGCGGAGGCGTGAAACAGCTTGGGGTGTCCAGGGAACCGCACATGGCTTGTGTGGATGAGGACAGAGAGAGAGGTGGAGGGGCGGGGGCCAGGCCCAGGGTCAGCTGAGCTGGACCCAGGGGCTGGTCACCCAGGGCTGTTTGGACCTTCCCCTGAGGACACCAGGGCACCACTCGGGGGTGAAGCAGGGGAGGAACCAGGCGAGCTGCCTGTTTGGAGCAGTAGAGGATGTGCAGGGGGGAGGCTGGCAAGGGGTGGGGTGCGCCTGGGAATAGTCAGGGGCGCTACTGCTCTGTGCAGGCCTGGGGAGGGTGGGAGGTAGGAGAAGGTCCTGCTGGAGAGAGCTGGGAGCGCCAGGGGAAGTGAGTGCCAGGGCCCTGCCCCTCCTCGTCCCCTCCAGTGATGCTGTCGCTGTGGAACACTATCACCATCACTGGGGGAGGCCTGGCCGCCCAGTACCAGGCTACGCAGCTGCACCTGCACTGGTCCAAGGAGCTGGACAAGGGCTCGGAGCACAGCCTGAATGGGGAGCGCTTTGCCATGGAGGTAAGGGCCCCTTCCTGGGCCAGCGCCTTCACGGAGCTCTGTGGCCTCCCTTGGCAAGGAGGGCACCCAGCCCTCACACGTCTTCTCTCCATCCCTCTCACACCCGCCTCCCACCAGATGCACATAGTTCACGAGAAAGTGAAAGGGACATCAAAGGACAAGAAGGAGGCCCAGGACTCCAAAGATGATATCGCGGTGCTGGCCTTCCTGGTGGAGGTGGGACCCCATCTCTCAGTTCCCAGAGGAGCCAGGTTCTGGGGAGCTGCTTCTTAGGAGTCAGAGACCCGGGATTCCTGCGTGGTGGGAGGGAGCTGGGGAGCCCCGACTTCCCCTCTGTTTCTCAGTTACATGTATACTCCAAGGTGGGGAGCCCAGAGCCTCTCAGGGCCTCAGTCCCAGAAGCTGCCTGCCCTCCCCACCCCAGACCAGGAGATGGAACCACACCCCGCAGTGCTTCCTAAGCCGCTCCCCCTCCTGTTCCAGGCCGGCTCCAAGAATGATGGCTTCCAGCCACTGGTGGATGTGCTGTCTCAAATCCCCAAGCCCAGTGAGTGAGGATGAGGGCAGGAGGCTGAGGGAGAAGGAGGGAGGAGACTTCTTCCCGCAGAGGAAGGGCTGGGTGGTGGGGCTGCCTGGGTTCTCCGAATGAGGTCCTCAGATGCCCCCGGAAATGGATGGTATCCTTGCCCACTGCTCCAGACATGAAAACCATGATGAAAGAGAGCATCAGCCTGTTCGACCTGCTCCCAAAGGAGGAGAAACTGAGGCACTACTTCCGCTACCTGGGCTCGCTCACCACACCTGGCTGCCAGGAGAAAGTCATCTGGACTGTGTTTGAAGAACCCATTCAACTCCAGGAGAAGCAGGTACAAAGGACCCGGCCAAAGAACAGGCTCCCACTGCTTGGCTCCCCAGAAACCATCCCTCTGGATTCTCCAGGGGTCCCCTGGGCTGGGTGGGGGTGGGGTGCTCCAGGGAGCTGAGTTCCACTGATTGAATCCTGCATGCCCTTGGGGGACAGACACAGAGGCCCCAGCTGTCCCCTCCTGGTTGAGGCTGGAGGCGAGGCCTTGACAGGGTGGTCAGAGAAGGCTTTCAGGCTGCCTTCTGCAAAGTGGGTGGAGTGGGCCAGCTCTGAGGGCAAAAAGAGCACTTCCTGGGCCGGCGGGGTCAACGTGATCCGGAACTAACCAGCTTCTAATTCTCACGCCTCCCCCCAGACCTGCTGGATCAGAAACTGTGCAGGTGGGGCCTGGCCACAGGGGCCACCAGCGCCCCCCCGCCCCCCCAATGCCGCTGCATGCTCAAGTATGATACCACTGTTGTGCAGCAGTAGGGTCACAGGCTCTCAAAGCTGTGGAGGAGGCTACTGGGAACTGGGAACTGAGCCCCCAGTGCCAAGCACTGTATACCCCTACCCGAGAGGTGGGGCTTCTAAGCCCTTTTACTAATGAGGCGGGAGACAGGCCAGAGGCCACACAGCAGGGGGTGCAGCCCCAGCTGCTGCCCCTCCCCACTGAGCCTGTCCCTTCCGCAGATCCTTGCGTTCTCCCAGCAGCTGTACTACGATGAGCTGCAGAAAATGAACATGACAGACAATGTCAGGCCCCAGCAGCGCCAGGGAGACCGCCCAGTGTTCAAGTCCCAGGCCCCAGGACAGCTGCTGCCCTGGCCCTTGACCACCCTGCTGACCCCCACACTCACCTACCTGACCATTGGCTCCCTCCGATGATGGCTCACTTCTGGACACTTGACCGCTGACATCCACTCTTAGAGGTCTTAGGCCTTGGTTCCTTAAGCTTCCCAGTTTGGACTTTGATGGTGATTAAATATGGATCTATTTTTGGAGAAAGCTTTCTAAGATCTTTTTGCAGTTCCCACAATTTCTCGGCCCTGTTCCCTTCAACCCAGCCCTGTTCCAGGGTAGAGGCCTTAAGGCCTGGCCTGGTGATTTCTTCCAAGCAGGGACCACCAGGTACCCCCTCACCCCTCACCCCACTTTGCCAATTTCCTCTATATCCTACTTGGAGAGATGCAGGAAGCACCTCAGAGCTTCTCTGGCACTAAAAGCCAGAGTTCCAGCTCCACCTCTTCATTATTTAACCAGGAAGCTGGAACTCAGAATGGAGAGGCCTGACGAGGCCTCACAGGGAGGCGGCAGCAGAGCCCATGAGACCCCAGCCCCACATTCCCTTCTCTGGCGTAGAGGCCATGTGGGCAAGCACTGTGTGGGTGTGGTCTAGGTGAGGCAGGCCATGGGAAGTTCACTTATTTGTTCAAATATTTCTTGAGCTTCTGTGTCCTAATCACCGGGAATGTGGCCCGGAATAGACAAACAAAAACACCTGCCCTCCTGGAGCTTGCATCCCGTGGGAGACAGACTATACGTCACAGACCTCACAGACCATTGCATGTTGTGTGCTAAGAGAAAGCTCAGTCAGAAAAGACAGTCGGCCCTGAGGCTGGCATCGACACTTGAAGGAGGTCAGGGGGAGACCACCTGGAGGCTGGCAGGCTGGCAGTGCCATTTGGAGGAGCAGTGGGGAGGCCAGTGGGGAGTGGAGTCAGGGAGGAAGGAAGCCAGAGGAGCTGAGGGAGGGAAAAGAGAAAGGAGAAAGAGTGGAGAGGGAACAGGGGCGGGAGGAAGAAAGGAGAGGGGAGAGATCTGGGGAGCGCGTGCGTGCGTGTGCGTGCGTGTGCGTGCGTGCGTGTGCGTGTGCGTGTGCGTGTGTTCTCTGGCAAATCCAATGGTCTTAGGCCCTTGCACTTGGGAGTAGAGTGACACACCCCCTCCCCCCACAATTGCATCTCTAATGGTTTCTTCCCTTCTGGACCCAAGGAGCCAGTGAGGCTGGAGAGGAAGGCCAGGCTAGCCTGGGAGCAGGAAACATGGAGGACCTCATCATCCAGGCATCAGGGCAGGGCTGGATTTTGGAGGAGCATGAGATTCAAGA
Source organism: Scalopus aquaticus (assembly GCA_004024925.1). Classification (NCBI taxonomy): domain Eukaryota; kingdom Metazoa; phylum Chordata; class Mammalia; order Eulipotyphla; family Talpidae; genus Scalopus; species Scalopus aquaticus. The sequence continues at coordinate 35,826 of PVIJ01003321.1, read as the reverse complement.
GGGGTGATGGGGACAAGAACTGGCCTTGTTGGGTGAAGAGGAGCCCCCAAGGGCCAGGGCCAGGACCAGGAGAGTGTGGGGCCCCTCTAACAGCCGCCACTGATTAGGGTGAACTTTCTGACCACTGAGAGATGTGATGCCAGCTCTGTGGGCACAGAGGGGTCCATTATCCAACACTGGTCTGGGGAGGGGAGCTGGCTGGATGAGGTGTGCTCAGCCTTCTCCCACCCTGATACCCTCAGAGTCCCCTGACCTCGAGCCACGGGCCAGGTCTGGTAAGAGGGAGAAGGGCTGCTTCCCCTCCATGCCAGCCTCTCCCTCCCTCTTCTCTTTCGTGACCAAGAATAAGCAACCCCCTCCCTACACTGGTGACCACACAGCCTTGGGAGGGTTGGTATTGCTGTCACCATGGCAACAGCAGGCAGCCTGTGTCAGCAGGGGGTGTGCGGACACGAACCTGTTCTCTTTGGTTCCCACGCAGCCTGCAGGGTAGCTAAGATTTAAACTGTGCCCTCCTCCCTCCAACTCTGGGTTCTCCCCTTCCCCCACCTTCCTCTGCCCCTTCCCCCACTCGGAGCCTGCCCTCAAGGCAACATTCAGTGAATAACATGGCAGTAGAACCAGGAAGTCCCAGCTCTCTGCTAGTGACGAAAGAAGCCTTGGCCTCTAACTCCAGATGGAAGGCACGAGACCCTCCCCCAGGCCTGTGACCCCATAATAATAAACCTGGCCAGTGAGGGCCAGAATGGGCACAGCCTGTCCAGAGCGCTCATCCGCACGCACCTCCTCGCATGTTCTGCCACCTTCCCTGCACCTGGAGGCTGGAGCAGGTGCTGCCAGCAAGGTCACTCCTGGTCAGTCACCCTGGGAGTGGGCACCAGCCTCCCTGGAATTGGCCCCTGCACCCTGGACACAGAGACTGATGGGCATTTCCTTTGGCTGGATGTGTGTGCTTGAGAGTTTCCTTTCCCCACACCCCCTCCTGCCTGCCCCCTCAGCAGACCCCCCTTCTGGAGAAGCCTGTGCCCAGCCAGATCTGGCTCCTGATACTGCTCTCCCAGAGACAATGGGGGCTGCAGTGACCTCCTTATTCACAAAGAGGGCCCAGCCTGCCGCCCCAATCCCACTTTCATTCACTCTGAATGCAGTGCCCCTGGGTCTCCATGGCGGCCGTGCAACACACACACGCACCTGCACACACACTCCGCTGTGCCGGCGGGACTGGGGAGGGCTGGGGCAGCCACTGGCTCCAGCACAGACCAGGGCACGTGGGCTCGACGCCCGCGTGCAGGGCCTGCCCCACCAGAGCCCTGGGAGGGCAGTATTACTTCTCCAGTTGCACAGAGGCACAGAGAGCTGAGGTACAGAGAGGGTGAGGGCCCTGTCAGTAGCGGGGGTCGCTTCCCTGCACCTCCTAGAGCCCCAAGGCCGCTGCTCCCCTTTGGCATTCTTCAGAGGGAGACACACTTATGGGCCAGGGGCAGGGCTGGGCCAACAGCGCCCGGTCCCCCGTCTCCGCAGGCTGTTCTGTACTCCCGATGGGACGAGACGGCTATCTGACCCCCGTTTTTATTTGGCATCCGGGTGGGAGGCAGGGACTAAAAATATTCCCTATGTGTTTAGATGATTCGTGGAAAATAAACTTCCTCATCTTGGCTCTTGGTTTGCGTGCTTGCTGGCCCTGCGTCCTGTGGCTCTGATCCAGCTGGGGAGGGCAGAGGGGAGGGTCCCTAGGGGCCCAGCGTCCTTGGCTATGGTGTGATGCCTGAGGGTGGAGACAACTGTGTGTGTGTTGGGGGCTGAGGCTGCTGTGTCATAAGGCTGCAGAGGGCGCCTGAGCAGAGAGCACGGTCTGAACAGTGAGGGGTGACCCTGAGGCTGTGCCCATGTGTGGGTTGTGGGTGGGAAGTACAGGAAGCTGATAACCCCACAGCATGGAGTCAGGGTCCCTGGCTCAGTTTCTCCACCTGCCAAATGGGCTAGGGCTGCTCCTTCCATCTAACTCAGCCTAGCAGCCCCTGGACTCCTACTGGTGACGGGCAGGCAGGCCAGGCCAACTTCTGTGGGTGGGGTGCCGCTCCTGTCCCGCCCGTCACACACGTCTGAGCGACTCTGTTTGTTTATCTGAGTGGGGACAAAGGCATTATGTCCTCTAGGGACCGTGAGCCCCGTCCAGGGCCCTGTTGGCGGCGTGGGGAGGGGCTTCCTTTGGAGGAGAGCTCCAAGACGGTCTAAGTCCCAGGCCGGTTCCTTCCTCAGAGCCCTAGGCCAGCGGAGCCTGGACACATGGAGGGCGCGTCACAGGCCCAGAGGTGGCCGCTGCCAGGCCTGGAAGGACAGGCTCAGGGACAGGGACTGGGGACAGGGGAGGGATATAGGTACATTTGGAACAAGATACTTTTCAATTAACTTTCGTCTTTCAACAAACACTGTGATTCAGCTTATTATTTAATGATTGGATCAAAATGACTTCAAAAATGAAGTCGTTAGCAGCTCATTTCACATGTGCAGGAGAATCAAAGTCCCATGTCCTTTCTCTGCCTCGTGCCTGTTCTCAGGCAGACAACTGCTATGCAGTTACCAGGAGGTACACTTCTAGTTCTTAAAATTGAATTAGCCCATTTTTCTGAGAGGTGATATTTAGAAGAGAGATTATGTTATTCCCCACTTAATGCATAACAATTTTTGATTATTAGCTAAGCTGTACGGTAAGTAGTTAACAATGAAGCCTTGTTTTGAGAAAAAGCAACCAAAGGCTGTTCCCTCTGTGCCAGGGTGAGAATCTGGGGGAGAAAAAGCCCAGGTTGTGTCTCTGCAGACATGTCCTGCGCAGCTGTAGCAGGTCTATGAAATACAGGTGATGAGAGGAAGACAGATAGGACCCCAAATCCACACATACCTGGGTTTGAGCTTGTCCACAGCCAACTGGCTAGGGAGGGAGCCTCTGTAATAATTTGATGCACCATTCTGAGCCTTAGTTTCTTCATCTATAAAATAGGGATGATGGCACTATCTTGAAGGGCTGCTGTAAAGATGAAACAAGAGGCCTCACCAAGAGGATATATTCCATGCCTCATAATCATCGTCATGCTTTTTATGTTAGACAAAGCACTGAAGGATGGGTGGCACCTACAGATGGGCAGAAACTGGCTTCTGGGAGTTGGGTAGGGAATAGTGGGTGAAGGTGGAATTCCAAGGTGTTCTCAGAGGTTCCACTCTGTGCTGAGACCTGAAGGAGCAATCTGGACCTCAACGGGCCCCCAGCTTCCCATGATGTCTGGGTGACCTTCTAGGCAAAGGTCAAGCTGGGAGGTCAGCCAACAGCAGATGCGTGGGGGGGAGGCTGTTCTGCTCTTACCCAGGGGGAAACCAAGACCCCTAGTGGGGCCCACCTCTCGGCTCAGATACTGAGAGGTCACCCCAGCAGCGCCTCCCCCACCTCCCCAGACAGGTCCACTGAGGCTGACCTCCCAGCTTGACCTTACCCATGGGTCACCCAGAGCAGCATGGGAAGCTGGGGGCCTGTTGAGGTCCAGGCTGCTTCTTCAGGTCTCCTGTCCATGACCTGTCGAGGGGGGACAGGGTTGGGGTCAGGCTGAGTGCACCCAGAGCCCCTCCTGTTTCTGCCTTGGGGATCCACTAGACTTGGGGGCTAGTTTCACATCTCATTCCCCTCCAACTCTTCCCCTTCCCCTCCCCCAGGAAGCACAAGATTACCAAGTGTGACCTCCCATGCATCCCTCTCTCCATTACTGGCTCTGCCCCGGCTGTGTGCCAATCAGTTTGTCTGTCTGCCGGAGGCTTCTTCCTGCACAGGCTGTACCCACCTGGGGTTGCCAGATAAATTTGATTTTCAGACAACTGGCAAATTAAAAGACAAAAATTTCAGTATTAAGTGTAACCTATTTTTAAAAAAACAGGCTCAAAATGGCGTCGTTCATGCCGGGGCCACTAAGACTTAATAGCTAACCTAATTGCAGTTTCAGCCTCTCCTTAAAGTGGTAATTTAAACTAATCAACCAGAAGCTCCTAGCCAGCCCTAGTGAGGTCATCTGCATAATAAGGTCTCCTGCCTTCCCCTAATGGAAGGTGGCCCTCCTGAAGCAATCCTTCTTTTATTTTTCTAATAACCTTGTCCCACTCTATTTCTGGGTAGAAAAACCTTCCACTTTGATAACGTTTTGCAGTGCCTTTCTACTTGATAATTGTGATGCTGCCTGATTCATGAAACCACTTAGTAAAGCCAATTAGATCTTTAAAATGATCTTGGTTAAAAAAATCAACTCAATGGGATTTTTGTTACTTAACACCCCAAAACTGAATGGGGCATATTTATACTGGGTGTCCTGTATTTCTATTCACTGGGGTAGTCACCCCAGTGAGAGTCCTACCTTAGGAGATCGAGCCCAAGAGAGAAGGGTGGACAAAAGAAGGGAAAAGAGAGTAACTGAGATCACCACCACCACTTCCTCTTCAAGGCCACCCCTCTCTCCCTCAGCTGTCAGGCCTCCCTGGGAGAGGGCGGCTGGGCACCGTTCCGAGTTGGAGCAGGCCCTTCTGCTGCGGATCTCCTCCCTGCAGTTTTCCAATGACTTGGGAAAGGACAACGTCAAGGAAATCTTCCTCCTTCTCCCTTGGTCTCTGCGGGACTTCTGTCTGGCCAAGCCGGAGGTGCCAGGCTCCCTTCCTGAAGTCCAGCCACCTACTGACCCAGCCGCCTCTCACGGAAGGAAACCCTCAGGCAGGCCTGGCTCCTCTCCCTGGGTAGAGCTGGAAGGGGCCTGATGCCAGGGTTTTATTTACAAACTGTGGAGACTGAATAGGTCCTGGACCCCGTCAGGATTGGAGACTCTGTTCACCTCATAACCTGGAGTGCAGGAAGCGCAGGATCCAGATACTATCAGGCAGCTGAGTGTCCAGTTCAAAGGCGATACCCTTCTTCCCATCCCTTTCAGCTTATGATGTCCCCTGTCTGTTGGCCTGCCGTTCAGCTAGCATTACTTACAGATTATTACTTACCTGTCACGCCAAGCCCTTTGTAAGGTACTTTATGCCTATTATCTCCTTGACTCCTGATAACAACCTTTAGAACATACTCTCCCACTGGAAAACTCTACAGGGCAGCAGAGTTTTCCGTTTTGTTTAATGCTTGTGGGGGACACTGATGCACAGCCCAAAGTCCCTTCAAGGAACAGCTTGTCCCAACTGCCAGTGTTACCTGAGTGGAGACACCTCCTGCTCTTGGCTTTTCTGGGTTCTCTTCTACCAAGGTCACCCTCCTTTGTGCAGTGGCCCACAACCAATGACCGATCAATGGCTATCCAGGGCTGGCCCAACTTGGGGCGACTCCAAAGGGCCAGCCCAGCTCCAGAACTCCCACAGGAACCGTCAAGGTCATGGTTGGGCTTGCACAGCAGTTCCGCTTCTCTCTCTTCCCAATTCTGCTTCCCCTCTCCCTGCCATAGGCGTTGGTCCTAGAGGTTCCCCCGTATACTCAGCTCCCTGGACCTGCAGGGTTGGGGTCACAGCTCTCGGTCAGTGCTGTGGCTGGGGGTCCCTGGGCAGGCATTGCTGCTGCTGACTCCACACAGACCACAGCATACAAACAGCAGCATGGACTTGGGCAAAACTACCAGATGGGCTTCAGAGCCCACTGAATCCTTAGAACAACCTTCTAAGCTGGGTATATCTATTTTCTCCATTTTCAGGTGAGGAAATGAAATACGTGAATCATGACTAGCGAGGAAGAGAGTAGTAGCAGGGTTTGAACCCAGATAATTTGGTATGTGTCAACCCTCTTTCCAGCGCCACGCTCTGCCATTTCTCTGAAGGAACCTTGCCAGCCAGTGAGTGCTCAAACTGGGGTTTAAACCCAGATCTGTAAACCCTGCTGTCCTTGCTGCTTCCCTAGAACTGAGTGCTGTTGGCTGGCGAGCACTCCTGGGAGTCTCCACGAACAAGGAAGCTTAGATGTAAGAGTTACCAAGTCAGCCAGAGATGCTGGGAACACAAACTGTTGCCTAACCTGGAATGCTCTCCTCTGCCCCTCCTCACTGTGGTTTTTCTTGTGAAGGCTAAACAACAGCCAGAACCCAGCTTAGAAGTGACCTGCTCTGTGAAGCCTTCCCCAGGCTGTTTCCTCCTCTTCTCCCTCCGAGATCCCAGGGGAAGACGGGAGGATCGCCATCACCTGTGGGAAGTGTACTTATCAGAGTATGGAAGTGCCAGGGCCAGGCTGGCCACACAGAGGGGGGCAGGCAGTAAATATTTGCAGAATGAATGAATAAAAGGAAAACCGATAACAAAGCACAGAATAGCAGGCACTATTCCAAAGCTATGACTAAGTATTTACCTCGTCCATTGGGCAATCCTGAGAGATAAGCCCCGTTTGGTGAGCTCTATTTGTGCCGACTTTCCCTCAGTGACAGACACAACCGACCTGGTTTTGTTATAGTTTGAACAGCTGTTCCCACATGTGAGGCCTGCGTGTACCAGGTGCTTGATTCTTGGCTTCTGCAGTCTCCCTGCTCCAGGTCCTTTCCAGGGAATTTGCTTCCCAATCCTTGGGCTCCAGATGGACTGGTCCCTCCACCCTGCAGGCCTGGCCTGGGCATAATCCCTACAAACTGCAGTCAAATTGGGGTTTCACTCTAATTTAAGCTGTAGCTCCATGCGCAGTCATGGGATTGAGTCCTATCCAGAGCTGTTTAGATGGAAACAGAACAGACTTGCCTGGGCCTTCTACCTGAGCAGCCTTCTATGGGCCACCTCTCAACAGAAAGGGGTGGGGGGGTAACTTTTTGGGTCTAAGCGAAACTTCAGAGTTGTAGGGAGGAGGGGCCATGAGTTCAGTGAGGCATTTCCCACTCAGCCTCTGGGATTCACATCAGGGGTCAGAAGGAAAATAGCAGAGGGGGCCTCCCTGGTAGCTCCACAAGGCTGCGCTTAACCTGTTGAGCCATCGGTGGCTTTGCTGCCCGGCCAGGGAGATTCCCACATGGCACAGCAGACCTCTCCTGCCTCGCCCACTGCTCCCCTCAGCAGTGTATTTCAGTAGATCCGCCTGTTCTGCTACCCTCTCTGTCTCTGGTGAACCCTCTCACATCTCCACACCGCTGGCCTGCACTCTAGCTTGTATGCAAAAATAAATAAATTTTGGGCCTCCCTGGTGGCGCAGCGGTTGAGCGCTGCGCTGTGGAGCTGTCGGCAGCAGCGATGCGAGTTCGACACACAGCCGGGGAGAATCCCACATGGTGCGGCAGACCTCTCCTGCCTCGCCCGCTGCTCCCCTCAGCAGTGTACCTCTGATCTGCCTGTTCTGCTACCCACTCTGTCTCTGGTGAGCCCTCTCGCTGCCCCACATCTCTGGCCTGTACCCCAGCTTGTATGTATAAATAAATAAATCTTTAAAAAATATATTTTAAAAAAAAGGGAGAAACTGTCGCATATTTAAAAAAAATAAAATAAATCTTAAAAAAAAAAGAGGATGGAAAGAACAATTCATCTGAACACTAACCCCTGGTGGGAAGAAGCTGTGCCTTGGGAATGCTCTAGTGGAATATAGGGACCAGTGAGAAACAGTGACACTGGTACCCAGGGTGCCAGGTGTGCCTGGGGGAGGCAATGGTGGTGTTCTATGAGGGGTACCCAGGAGATAGGCAGCCCTGCCCAGCAGACAACACAATGCAGCTGATAGGACTACTCTCAGACACCTTGTTAGCTTCCAGAACTTGTGTCAATGAGCTGGGAGGGCAGGGGTAAGGGGGAAGGGGGGCGGAGTTTGCAGGGGGCCCTTGGTAAGGGCCAAAGAAACCTGCCTCAGCGCAGCGAGTGGCTTTTCCCTGAGCCCAGGCTGCTGTGGTCCGTCCAGCACAGCTGGCACAGGAGCCAGTTCACTCAACACCGCTGTGTGCACTTTGGTGTTGGTTCAAATTCAGGGAGTGGGCAGGCTTGTGCTCTAGATGAGGAAGAGATTTTTCTCAACAAACTCAATGCAAACAGGATTACAACATGTAATTCCCTAAATGTTTCACCTGAGCCTCAGCTGGGTGTAGCGCCCATGCAGCCACTTCCAGAGGTATTACCTCAAGATTTGACGTTGATTTCTTTTTCAAATCAGTTATGCAGGTTAGATTTTCCTCCAAATTTATACTGGTTATTTCCCAGAGTCCAAATTTGGCATTCTCTGTCTCCAGCCCACCCCCCGCCCCCAACACAGACACGCACACACACTTACCAGTTTTGGATTGAAGCCTTGTATTTTCATTATCCTTGAAGTGGAGTGATGAAAAAACCAGAGTTGGGCTCCTAAATCCAGAGGGGAAAACAATGGGTGGCCTCTTCGGGGCTCTGCAGTCAGGATGAATGGAAGGTGGGGAGACTGCATGCCTCGAGGAGGGTGCCTGCTGCGTGATGGGTCTAGCGCGGCTGCCGGATGGACATGTGGTGTTTGGTTTAGGGCCCAGGCTTAAGGGCACAAACACCTGGTATAAATGGTCAGGCTCAATTGTTCTCCCTCCCTTCCCAGGAAAGGCCAGGAAGGAAAAGGCCTCAGCTTAAGAGAGGAGGTATTGTCCTCAGTGGGTTAAGAACCATGGTCAGGTAGCCAGGTCTGGCAGGGGGCCAGTGGGGAACACGAGAATTTCGTGTCTGCTAGGCTGATGGCTGCCTTCCCAAGAATAATTCACTTAATACTTATTTTTTCCGGGCCTCCCTGGTGGCGCAGCGGTTGAGCGCTGCGCTGTGGAGCTGTCGGCAGTGGCGACGTGAGTTCGACCCCCGGTAGGGGAGAATCCCACATGGCATGGCAGACCTCTCCTGCCTCGCCCGCTGCTCCCCTCAGCAGTGTATTTCTGATCTGCCTGTTCTGCTCCCCGCTCTGTCTCTGGTGAGCTCTCTCGCTGCCCCACGCCTCTGGCCTGTACCCCATCTTGTATGTATAAATAAAAAATAAATCTTTAAAAAAAAATACTTATTTTTTCCATCCAGTCTCTGGAACTATCATGTCCTGGTTAAATCCCAATAAGATACTATTAAACACTCCGAGTCTAGTTGGAGCCGGAGGCTTTAGCCGCACCCAAAGTGTATCTTTGTCTCTCCCTGGCCTACCTCCCCTTCCTCCATCTAGCTGTCTAGCTCCTTAGGGTCCCTGGGCCGCCAGAGCATGGAGACACCAAGCTTAGATGTCAGGCTTCATCAGTGGTCGCTGCATGGCTATTGGTTCCTGAGAGCTCATCTCCCAGGGAGAGAGGGAGGGCTTTCAGGACTCCTACTTTCTCTCCCTACCTGAAAACAAGTGGCATGAGCTAAGTGTTTTTTTTTTTTAATTTATTTTATTAAAGATTTATTTATGCATACAAACTGGGGTACAGACCAGAAGCATGGGGCAGCGAGAGGGTTCACCAGAGACAGAGTGGGGAGCAGAACAGGTAGATCGATGGAAACACACTGCTGAGGGGAGCATCGGGCAAGGCAGGAGAGGTCTGCTGAACCATGTGGGAATCTCCCTGGCCGGGCGTCGAACTTGTGTCGGCGCTGCCAACAGCTCCACAGCACAGCACCTAACCGCTGCGCTACCAGGGAGACCCCAGCTAAGTGTTAGCTGTTGCAGTAGGGTGTCTGCTTCCACTTTCTCAATGGGTGCTTATCACAACACTATAAAGCAGCCAGGGTCATGATTACCCTCACCCCTTGTCAAGGACAGACCAGTGAACTGCAGGAAGATTGCCCCAGCTGCCAGAAGTTACTAAGTGGTTCTCACACTTCAGTTTAGGGTGAAGTGGGGTGGTACAGAAACGACTGTATTAATCGGGGTTTGACTCCAGTTTGGAAACAGTTTATCTGTGTGACACTTTAGGTGAGAGATTTAATCTCACGGAGTCTCAGTTTCCTTCATCTATAAAAATGATGCTAAAGCATCCCTCAGAAAGATGTGACATTAAATAATGAATGAAGCATGCGTAGCATGGGGTCTGGCAAATAGCAGATTCCATTCTAAGTGCCTTTTCCAACTTTTCTCCCAGTTCCAAGCCCAGGACTATCCTTTATGCACACAGTAGGTACTGCTGGATAATCTCAGCCCTCACCCTATCCCATCTCTTCCAAAGTAAAAAGATTTTTAGGGGCCTCCCTGGTGGCACAAGGGGTTGAGCTTCAGCACTATGAAGCTATCTGCAGTCACTGCAGCACAGGTTTGATCCCCGACCAGGGAGCTTCCCATATAGCACAGCAGACCTCCCCTGCCTTGCCCACTGCTCCCCTCAGCAGTGTATTTCACCGATCTGCCTGTTCTGCTCCCCACTCTGTCTCTGGTGAGCCCTCTCGCCGCCCCACGCCTCGGGCCTGGCACCTTATAGATGCCCAGTCAGGGGCTCCGAGCACGACCTGCAGTCTCCATGAGGAGACTCTGGTGTTGTGCAAGCAGGCACAGGGCGGGTTCACTATCGATTCAGGCAGATGGATAAGGAGAGTCCAGGAGTCCTTGATGGATTTTTCAGGCTCTAATTGTCTCTCAGGCAATCAGGTACACAGGTATGCCAGGCATGCAAGGAAGCAGGCTCGGGCTGAGGAGGGGTACTGGGAGGCAGGCAGGCAACTGAACCCCCACTAACCTTTACACTCTTTCTCTGGGCTCTCTCTGGCATTCTCTCTCATGGCCTTACCTCTTCTGTAGACACTCGTCCTGTCATAGCCATCCCTGGTAGCCTTCCGGTAGCCTTTCTTTTGTTGCCGAGTGACGCGGTCCTCATAGCTCAGCCTCCAGGCTCAGGGGGCACACTTACCCGTGCCCACACCCATACTCCAGGTGTCCACCATCAGGCACGAGTGCCCCGTGCCCATGCTCCCAAGTGCCTTTTCCATCAGCCTTTTTCAAGGCCACAGGTGATAGCCATAGGAGTTAGTGGCCAAAAAAAGCCTGATTAAATCACTTACCCCACACTGGCTTTTCCTACCTGTCTAGAGGTACTGAGAGTAGAAAAATAATGTTGGAAAGGTCCAGTTGCTGCCACCATGATTCCCAGGAGCCCAAATGAAACACTCTCCCTGGGGTACCACCAAGTCCTCTTGCCGGGAAGAGTTCTCTGGAAGTTCCTCAGCAGTTGCTGGAGCATTACATGATCGACTTTCCGGATGCTGCAAAAGAAACTAAATTCAACCAAGTAAATATAAAGATATAGTTGGCTTTATTAGATAGTTCATAAACCAGGCACTATCCCATCTGGTTAATAGAAGGGTACTGCCAGGAATCGCACAAAAATGAAAGGTTTTGATAGTCAGAAAGACAGTGGGACAAGGTTATTAGCAAAAGAAAAGAAGAAATATTTCAGGCAAAGATTCTCTTACTAGTGCTGACCAGGAAATTCTTTTTTTTTTTTTAAAGTTTTATTTTGCATACAAGCTGGGGTGCAAGCCAGAGGTATGGGTGGTGAGAGGGTTCACCAGAGGCAAAGTGGGGAGCAGAACAGGCAGACTGACTGAAATACACTGCTGAGGGGAGCAGCAGGTGAGGCAGGAGAGGTCTGCTGCGCCATGTGGGATTCTCCCCGGCCACGCATCAAACTCATGCCCTAGCAGATGACAGCTCCACAGCGCTGCGCTTAACCCATTGTACCACCAGCGCGGCCCTGATCAGGGCATTCTGATTGATTGGTTTAAAATTCCACTCTTGGAAGAGGTTACAATTGCAATCAGGTTAAGCAGTAAGTCTTTTTTTTTTTTTTTTAAGATTTATTTATTTATGCATACAAGCTGGGGTACAGGCCAGAGTCTTGATGGGCTTTGGCATAAGTGGCTCCATTTGGGCCTGTTTTCTTTTTTAACAATCCTCCACTTTTGATGACTCTGAGCCTAGCAGAGATATAAGCACAATTTCAAGGCATCAGTGCCACTCCCATGTGCCACTCTGAAGGACTCACAGTTTTCCTGCTGATCCTCTGCAGGGTATTCACGACTTTAGGTTCACATTTTTCAAGTAGTCATCCTCCTTGTTCCTTTTCTGAATTCCAGTCTTAGGACGACTACTTGCTAAAAACACGCATTTAGTAAGCTTGTGATAGAATACAGTGTGCCAGGGAGATTATTATGATAATTATCATGCGGATGGTTACCAATGCTTGAAGTACACTTTGGAGTCAGGGTCCTTGAGATCCAAACCACAAGACCCTGACCCCAAGGCTTTGTGGAAGGAATCAACTTTTTAAACCAAGTGACTTGAGTGGTAGCTGACTTTCTATTTCCCCAGAAGTGTTAGTCCAGGTGCAACAAGTGGAGTTGGTTACCACACAGACAACATCTTCCTTCTTCTGCTAAAAGGTAATCAAGGGCTATACCCTGCCCACTCCCTTGCCTTAGCAGTGGCCTGGGAAATATGGATGAGGGCATCATCTTGCCAGGCTGCTGCCAGAGTAAAGGAAAGAAAAGAAGAAAGGGATTCTTGATCCAGTATCTTGATTGGAAACAGTCCACATTGATGTTGGCTACTTCTCTTCCTCATTAATTTGATAGGTCTTCAACCTCTGTGCCCAAGGTTTGAAAATCTCTGAAATTTGGGCTGCCATCTGGGTTGTGACGATGACATGATGTGGTCAAGGGCAATCCTTGTTCTCAGTGATTCCAAATCAGGAAGATGGGGCAAAGTGAAAGCATTAGTAGCCAGATATTTGAGAAAACTAGATATTTGAGAAACCTAGAAGAATTCAGGATCCAGTCCAGTTTACAGGCAAATAACAAAACCTAAAAGATAATTAACAGAATTAGAGTTTAATAGCTAAAAAGGTATGAACATAATTTTCCCCTTACAGTTATTCCCCTATTTCCCCCCAAAGATAATAAAAGTAAAACTAATTTGTATAAAATTTGTCTTATTTAGATAAGTGAAGCTCTTTTTTAAGATTGCTTCACTGGAACTTTTCAAAGCCTTTTGAGGTCCAGAAACCAAGTAAAGGACTTGCCATCAGATTTTAGCTGCAATACCTATAGTTTGGGTGAGTTTCTCTCTCAAAAATGACACACTCATCAAAGCTTTGATAATATAAGCAATGTTTCCAATTTTGTGTCCTGTTTTAAGGAGAACAGAATCTTATTAAACTTATGCAAATAGCTAAACTTCTATGAACCCAAGAGCTTCCAAATTCTGGAGGGATCAGGTAGGGAGAAAAAAACAAGTGTTTCTTTTTTGTTTATGAAGTTCTGCTTAACAAATTGCTGTAGATTATGGAATCATTCTGTCCTGTGTAATTCCTATGTAATTATTTTTTTAAACTTAAATTCAGTTAGAGCAGCCCAAGGGACCCCAAACTGTTAAGGGGTACCTACTCTAAAAGAAGTCCAGCCATCGAATGCACAAAGACAAAAGAAGCAGACTTTAAGTATTAAAGGTTCTTAATAGAATTAGTTTGTGTAGAGAGAAAAGCAATGATAGTCCTAATAAAATGCCGAAAATTACCCATCCCCTTGTGGGCAAATGTCCAGCCAAACAGGCTTGGCCTGAAGCAGGACCACTGAGGCCTGAAAGCTTGCCACAAGTCTAAGGGACCTTCTGGCAAGGAACCACTGAAAATGGTTAGACAGGTCCGAGAGAGCTGAGACAGGAGAGAAGCAGAATTCAAAATGTGCCAAATAATCCACCATGAAGCCAGGACAAAGGCCGCCATTGTCTTTGCAAAGGATTAGGAGCAGCTTCCTCTCACCTATGTGTATCTTCCAAATATCTCTTCCAAGTGTCCCTACATGGCTTTCCTCCACAAGTCCCTGGGCACAGGTTGAAACCAGAAAAGCAAGAATGTGGGTCTGCTTGCCTCACATATCATAAGGTCAGCCTGGCCACTCAGCTCCACCCCTAGTTCCCAGTTCCCTGGCTCAGGAAGTCTAGTTCATGGCATGCTGGGACTTGTAGTACAAGACAGTTGCATATAAGTGGGGGTGAGGAACATGGCACCTCCCACCATAGAGGTGTATCTGTAATACAGTTTTTCTATTAATTCTGGATATTTTAATCCAGTTCAGTTTTATGATCTTAAAGTTACTGAAAATCTGTATTTGTCAAAGTCTTTTCCAGATTCCAAGAATCTCCTAGAAGATGAGGCACTTTTGTAGGTACACTGTTGCCAAAACATCTGAGTAAAATAATGATTGTCTGTAAATAACAAACTTAAGAAGATGATTAATCTGATAAAAATTCATTTCAGTACAATTGACAAAGGAATCTGGTTATTTTTGTGTCATAAATGGTTCCAAAGACTAACTAGAATTGCAAGGGATTATAGCATATCAGGACAAATCAGACTTCTAGGAATTTCATATAATTTCTAGAACACATATTAATACCTCTACAAACATAACTTAAAGATTTACTATTACTTATTTGACATCCTTCCCATATTACATACTAAGGAAGTCTAATTAATTTAATACCTCTCTTTTTATAGAAGAGAGAAAAAAATCTTTTAATACACTCCTTAGGTCTTCTGGAAAATGTTAGCTCAGGGACAAAAGATGTCATATAGAATTTGATTTGTGAAAGTTCATAAAAATATCAAGAATTTCTGGACACTTGACTAATGGATTACAGATCATTATGAAATAATATGTAATCATCTCCATTTAACCAACATAACAGTGAAACATTTCGAAAGCAAATATAGAAGTTTAATGGTTGGAAATGAAACTTTGCTCTATTAGGGCTTTCCTGGTGGCCTAGAGGTTAAATCTCAGCACTATTATTGCAACAGCCAATTTTGATCCCCGGCCAGGGAGCTAAGCCACATGGCGCAGCAGACCTCTTCTGTCTCACCTGCTGCTCTCATTAGCAGTGTATTTCAGTAGATCTGCCTGTTCTGCTCCCCACTCTGTCTCTGGTGAATTCTCTCACCTCCCTACACCCCAGTTCTTGTATGCAAAAATAAATAAATACAATTAATAAAATTAAATAAAAAAGTTTTTTATTTAAAAAAATAAATAAAAAGCTCCATTTATGACACAAAGAAATAAAAAAAATAAATAACTGATGATTAAGATGACAAGAAACACTTGAAATTATTTTGATAAAGCACATCTTTGTTTCTAGTTAGGCCACTTAAACAGTAAAGAGAAGGGCCTCCCTGGTGGGGCAGCGGTTAAGCGGTGGAGCTGTCGGCAACAGTGACGTGAGTTTGACACCCGGCTGGGGAGATTCCCACGTGGTGCGGCAGACCTCTCCTGCCTCACCCTCTGCTCCCCTCAGCAGTGTATTTCCGTTGATCTGCCTGTTCTGCTCCCCACTCTGTTTCTGGTGAACCCTCTCGCCTCCCCACGCCTCTGGCCTGTACCCCAGTTTGTATGCATAAATAAATAAAATCTTAAAAAAAAAAGTAAAGAGAAAACTAAGGTTTAGTTTTATGTGAGTTGCTATTGATTTTAAAGCTTATTTTAAAAGCAAACTTACTCAGATTTTATCCAGCTTGATCACATATAAAATTTCCCTAGATTCCTTTATACATTAAAATTTCATTTTATGTCTTTAACCAGTTTCACTTTGGGACAAAATTATTTTCTTTCCCTGGTAGAAAAATACATCCATTCCTATACCTTCTCTTACTGAAACACACATATTTAGTTTCCTTGCATAAAGGGATGCTTCCCTTATTATTCTAATAACTTTAATCACATACAATATTAGAATTCTAAAGATTTAGGAAACTTAATTTTTAGTGAAAACTAAGAAGTAAGCAACTGTAAACAGTTTGTTACACTAGCATTCCTTTCACTGGCAAATTTATCTAGAAATACATATTCTATAATTTCTAGAAACATGATTTCTTGAAACATATGATTCCTTATAGTACAATTTTTCAATGTGGCACAAGATACGTTTAATAGTAGAAAATATCCTTAGTTCCTTGGTAACAAGAAGCCAAAAGTAAATAATCCTATGTTCAGTAATGAATATTTCAGTATTTATCTAACTTGAAAATGATCTAGATAAATTAAGAATTTTCACTATTTAACAGAAACTGAGGGTTCAGTCTACCAAAAAACACAAAACAAAAAAAAACCTTTGAAAACTATTTTTAAGACTATAAAGTTATATATATGTATTATAGCCCAAACTGATAACTCTGAAGGCATGCATATTTTAATAACAGACATTTAAACTATTTTTTTTTCTTACATCTTTGGTCACCTTTGTTCAGTGATTGTTCCCCTTAGGTGCGGCCTACCCCCCATTCCATGTGTGAACCACCACCCTGCAACCCCATGTCTCCCTTCTCTTAAACTACTTATTTACCAAAAATACCCAATCCTAAAAAACAATTGTGTTAGTTTCTATTGTATGCCTAAGTTCACTGATATTTGTAAAGAGGACATTTAAGATTTTTTTATTATTAGGTCAGTTTGCAAATATTTCCTTTTTTCTTTATTTCTCATGATAAACTTCTCTCTAAAATGTGCATTTCAAAAAATGGCTCTGGGGCCTCCCTGGTGGCGCGAGGTGTTGTTTTGATCCCCGGCCAGGGAGATTCCACATGGCGCAGCAGTCTCCTGTCTCGCCCACTGCTCTCCTCAGCAGTGTATTTCAGTCAGTCAATATACCTGCTCTGATCCCCACTCTGTCTCTGGTGAATTCTCTCACCACCACCCCACACCTCTGGCCTACACCCCAGCTCTTGTATGCATAAATAAATAAATAAATCTTAAAAAAATGGCTCTCAGTTCCTACAGAAGGTAGGTTGTGGGGGCTTCCTTGGTGGACTGGGGGTTAAGTCTTGGCACTATCACCTATACTATGCAAAAATAAAATAAAAAAAAGAAGGTAGGGTTGAAAATTTATACCACAAAGACAGACTCTTGTCTTCCAAGGTGAGATTTAAAAAAAAAAAATTAAAGGTCACATTTATTACCTAGTACCATAATTCTAGTTTTAGGATCTAAGTGACTGGAAGGAAACAGGGAGAGGTGAGGACACTGGAAAAATGCAGTAATTCTTATCTTGTGACCCCATTTGTGTTGTAAGGCAACACAGGGTCTAGCAAAGAACATCACGGAAACTGGAATTTCAAACAAAAGCTTTTGGTACAGACAATAAGTAGAAGAGGCCTTCAAGAGTAGTAGAATCAGTATATCCAGAAGGCAGTAGGCCTCATGAACTAGGGGGTTTGTCTTGGCATCCAAGTCCTTTTAATTTCCTCGTCTTTCAGCCAGGTTTACCATGTCATGTTTCTGAGCCAGATATGCCAGTCAATATAAATCCAGGATGTAAATGCCACCAAGGAGGGCATGGGAGAGTGGAGCAATTAGTGGGCCAGTCTGCGTCTGCCTCCCCTGATATGACAGGTGAACTCATTCCAGAATTATTTTTTTAAAGATTTATTTATTTATGCATACAAGCTGGTGTACAGACCAGAGGCATGGGGCAGCAAGAGGGTTCACCAGACAGAGTAGGGAGCAGAACAGGCAGATTGACTAAGTACACTGCTGAGGGGAGCAGCTGGTAAGGCAGGAGAGGTCTGCTGCGCTGTGTGGGAATCTCCCTGGGAGTGTATCGAACTCGTGCTGCAGTGGCTCTGGATAGCTTCAAAGTGCTGCGCTTAACCCGTTGCGCCACCAGGGAGGCCCTCATTTTAGAATTTTTAAAATACTTAACAAGCATGTTGAAATGAATAGGGGAGGTTTGGGGATGATAAAGATGGCTGGAATTTGAGTTGTTTCTGAAGTCACACCTCTGATTCTATAAAGATACAACTTGTAAGATAAGGACAGTTTCTAATCCCTCTAAGAATCGAGTTGTAGCCTGAATGATAGCAAAAGGCTGACACATCCGTGCACTTTTTCCCCCTCTGGGTACATTTAGCTTAGGTGAGAAAGCCTAAAAAAATTTTCTAATAGGTTATTATTCTTCTAAAACCTACAGCCTCTCTTTAAGACAGCCAAGAGAAAGACTTAGTTCATTTTCCAAGGCCAACAGAAAATAGAGTCTACCAATATTTTTGTCAGGACATATTTTGCAGCTTCCATCCTAAGACTTTCCAAGCCAAGGTCTCAGGACACAAAATGAAAAAAACAAGAAGGCAATAGCTGTCTCGGGAGGGCAATAGGTCAGAATTTGGAACATGCTGTTTCGTCTTCATCTTCTCTCTACTGGGTGCAAGAGGCAGAGATCTGAAAGAGCTGACTCTGGTAAAGGAGCTCCGGAAAAGTCGCTTCTGCCAGGATTTCATCTGTAGGCTCTGAGTGAGGTTTAAAGTAGAGTTTGGGTCTGGTAGTATCTACCAGAATTTGGCAAAGTTTACTAATTTTTAAAAAAATTTTGTGTAGAAGTACTGGGGTGCAGGCCAGAGGTGTGGGGGGTGAGAGGATTCACCAGAGACAGAGTGGAGCAGAATAGGCAGATCAACTGAAATACACTGCAGCAGGCAGACAGGAGAGGTCTGTTGCGCCATATGGGGGTTAGGTCCCTGCTCAGGGACTGAACTCAGGCCTTAGCAAAGATAGCACTAAGACTTAACCCCTAGGCCACGGGGAGGCCCCAGCAAAGTTTACTATTAATTTTAATTTAGCTTCCCCTTGGGTGTTGAAGGAAATTACTCCCTCAGTCTACTGACCCTGGGAGGGGCTTCTACATTGTATCTCTAAGGTTTTCATTTATGGTTGTGTGATTGCCTCACAGTGGAAAGACAATTCAAAGATTTAGTAAAATGTCGAGTACTTAAAAAAAAAAAAGATAGGGAAGAACAAAAGTTAAGAACTATTCTCCTTTGTTTCAAGTACCTACTACAGCTTCAATTTTTCATTTGACTTGACTTCATTTGCTCATTTACAGAAACCAACAATATCCCAGGAAACTGAACTGTGGATACCAGCAGTAACCAACAAACTAGGGGCTGGGAACAGTACTGGACCAGAACTCAAAGAATGGGGCCTGTGGACCAATTCCAAATGAATGGGAAAACTAAACTTACCTATGGGTCACTGTTAATGTGGAATCTGAGACAAAACCAAGGACTGGGGTTTACATGTTACTACGGACTAAACTGGACTCAGTCTGACTCCAGAACCCAGTTAGGTTTCTAAGGTAGACCCAATCCAACTCCAGCTAGTAGCGCCACCAACAGCTCTTGCAGGGCCTGTGGGAAAACAAAGTTTTCTCAGGGTTTCTCATACTGTTTTTCCACTGTGACCTTCCAGCACAGGCAGCTTAGTAGATAACATGTAGCCTTGAGATGTGGCCTGCATGTGCGGAAAGCAGTAAAGAATACATAACCTTGATGTATAGTTCGAGAAACACACTTGTATAAATGAGACCTAACTTGGCCCTGTGCTGGCTTTGTCTATAAATCATATAAAAGCTAAAAGGGCTCCTGGGCGGAGGGGAGGGGGGGGAGGGGACTCTCACTGGCCACCCACTGGGCATGGGGCCACTGTTGCCAAGGGGGCTGTCACTGCTAGACGCTGCCACTGTTGCTACTGCTGCTATTGCTGCCTTTGCTGCTGCTGCTGTCAGGGAGGAGGGGTCCAAGAGAGCCTGAGGGGGCCTGGCCTGAGGGGGCCCGAGGAGCCTACCACTGTCAGGGCTGGCTCCTGCTAGGCCAGACGGACAGATAATGCTGTTGCTACATGTATATCTCCTGTTGTAATAAAGACTTGTTCCTGCTCCCCACATACGGGCTTCATGATCTGCTTTCTCATCTGCCGCTGCCATCAAGAACCAGGCAAACTTGTAGCTGAGGATCTACAGTTCCATATATGGAAACTGGAATTTGGGAACCAGCAGACCCCTAAGAATAGGGATTATGGACTGATTACAAACAAATGGAGAACTGCAGATTAAACTGTTAGCATTCCCAACTTGGATTCTGGGTACAGAGCCAAGGCTGGGGTTTCTAATTAAAGATGGGACTGTGGAAAGCCAAATAGATGGGGAGCTCAAAGCAAACAACTGAGCCCAAACCAGTCAGGGCCCTTGAAAATGGTGGGAAAGAGAAGTCAAAAGGATTATGGATACTGCACCTGTGTTTCTTATTGTGCCCAAAATGCCATGGAAGTTCGCTTTGGATCACCTCACTGCCATCAAATCTGTTAAGACATAAAATTCAATGGAATAAATTTAAAGATCTAATTTTTTACTAAACATTTCACTTAATAAAAATTATTATTTTATTATTTAAGTAATAATAAAATGTTAATGTTTTTTATTAAATGACTCATGACTCAGCATCCCATCTAGAGAGAAGGACATGGCGTGGAGTTGCACAAAATGAAAGGTTCTGATAGAAAGAGAGTGGGACAAGGTTATTAGCAAAAGAAAAATTTGAGGGGCAAAGATAACCTTACTAGCTCTTACCAGGACATTCTAGATTGGTCGGTCGAACATTGCACTCTTGGGAAAGACTGAGGCTACAATTAGGCTAAGGAGTAAGTCTTGGTGGGCCATGACTAAATGACTCGGTGGGGGCCTGCCGGTTTTTTTTTTTTTTTTTGACAATATTCAGTCATCAAAGGTGCTCTAGTGGTCACCTTTCCAGAGGTTGCTCAAGCAGCATCCCTCCCCCACCCTCACTCCAACCTGAGCAACTAACCACATCTGCTTTAGCAATCTTTCAGTTAAAATGTATTTGGAAAAAAGGGTCCAGCACCAATGCTGCTTCAAAATAAAAGTTGAAGACCACTGATGTAATGCAAACCCTTTATTATTCACAAGAGAAACTGAGGCAAGAGGAGACAAGTGTAAGGCGCAAACACTGAATGGTGTTTCTAACCCACTGCTTTCTGCAATGTCAGCCTAGATGACTGTCCTGAGCTTGGGGCAGTCCACTTGCATCTATATTCCCTTCTGGGAGGCTCCCTGCCAACCCCAATATCAATACCCCTCCCCGCCAATTTACCCAACTTATAATCCCAGTGGTCACTAGTGTTAGTTTTTCTCCCACCTCTTGCCTGATTCCTTTTTTCTTTTTCCTCCACTTACGTTTTCTTGGAGTACTTGAAGCCTAATATCCATCTGCTTTCCTCTTCAGCTTGTGGTAAGGCCCAAAGCAAAAACAGATTGTGTATATGAAAAAGAAAAAGTTAAATCAGTCTCAGGAAAGCACCACCTCTGTCCTCTCCTCTGTCTAGACTGCAAGACTGTTCTCACACTTCTGACAATAAAGCTCTGATCTTGCTTTGGGGCACAGCTCATTTCCCTTTCCCATTTAGTTTTCTCTTAAGTATTCTTGTCAACAGGCTTCAGTCTAATATTCTCAGTCAGCACTTCATTAGAAACAATTATATCTAGGGAGCTTTGGTTAATTACTATCACTCCTCCTTACATGTGTGCATATGCATATCATCTTTCCCAAATTAGTCTGGAAGTAGTGATTCATTCCCTGGAGCAGTGGTTTCCATAAGTGACCAATCAGCAGACTATTGCAAACTGGATGCAAACTGGATCCTCTACCCTGAGGAATTTATTAAAATGCAGGTTCCTGGGCTGCCGGAAAGAAAATGATCTCATAAATCTGGGTGTAGATTGGCACAAAACACAGGTGCATTTTGACAACGATGGATGGGACTCTGGAATTAGTTTAACAAGTTCACGGTTGATTTTGATGATGCCTATGAATTGTCGGGTTGGAAACTATGATTCCCAGAGAACTTGGCAGGGTTCTGTACACAGAATCTACCTCTGCATTAGTAATGAACTTGATCATAGTATTATTGCTTAATAATGCCTGTGTTCTGTTTCCCTGAGTGGGCAAAAATATTGTTATTGGAATATCTAATAGTATCAGGCTTTGCAGTGCTTATTTACAAACATTATCTATGCCTTAAAATAACCTTTGGAAGTGACTTGAGCACGAGATACCTGAGTCTAAGGAACACTTTTAGTCCATAGCTGTTTTAACAGCAGAGCTAGAATCTAACCTCTACCTTAATGGGCTCAAAAGTCTGACCTTTCTTCTTATCAGAGGGCATAAACTGGGAGCTTCTACCTGGCTTACAGATAGGTTTTACTTAGGCAGTATGGTATTTAAAAAAAAATTTTTTTTAAACACTGGGGTCCACATTCTTATGTGGCAACAACTAAATGGAGCCTCTAGTTAGATGTGAGCCCTAGAATGCCGTGGCTGCACCCGCTTCTCTCACACTCTGTTCTCAACCTGGTCACTATAGGTCTACGAGTTTGCAACTCCTGTGCTCTGATTTATTCTTGCAGCCTATTGGTCAAGCAGTGTGGCAAACCTTAAGGCAGGCTTTTCACTGCTGTCCAGTTGTTTTTTTTTTTTTTTTAAATCATAGGTGTGTGCATTTCTCATTTCAGTAGTAAGGTACCTGCTGGTATAGCAAGGAAAACAGGTCTCTGTTCCCCAAGCTATACATTCTGACTCTGGTCTAGTAAAATTCTATATTCAGCCTTTGAAAGAGTTGGGGAAGATGTGACTTATCAGTGATATCCGCTAGTTCAATGGTCTCTGAAAGAAACCCACAGTGAGCAATGCCACCAAGTGGTAGATTCATATAGAACTGCCACTATCTGCCAGAGAAGCTGGGTGGCTGAAGACCTCTCTCAATTTACGGGGCCATTCAGAGACCAGAAACCAAATGCTTCCCATGTCCACAAGCTGGTTCTCTTCAAGACTGTCTTTTGAAATATCAGAGACATAGGCTGGTACTTTTGGAGGAGGGCTTCATTTTTGGAACTTTTTTTTCCGGTCTGTCCTTAAGCCACCATTGCTGCTGATTCTACACATCTATTCCATATATTTTAAATGAAAGTTACTGTTTTTAGAGAATGTGAGTAGGGAGCTATTAAATTCTTTTAGCATCAGCATAGCAAGGGAGTAAAAAAAACCTCTTTGCAAAACAGTATTCAGGGGCCTCCCCGGTGGCGCAGCGGTTAAGCGCTGTGCTGTGGAGCTGTCGGCAGCAGCAACGCGAGTTTGACGCCCGGCCGGGGAGATTCCCACATGGTGCGGCAGACCTCTCCTGCCTCGCCCGCTGCTCCCCTCAGCAGTGTATTTCTGATCTGCCTGTTCTGCTCCCCGCTCTGTCTCTGGTGAACCCTCTCGCCGCCCCACGCCTCTGGCCTGTACCCCAGCTTGTATGTATAAATAAATAAATCTTATTAAAAAAAACCAGTATTCAATCTCATAGGGTGAGGGGGGGATAGGATTTCACATTCAGTGAGCACTTACCAAGAAACTGCCAGACATTTATATATATCATTTACTTAATATAGGTCTGAAAGGTAGCAAAGATAAATTATATATATGTAAGCAAAGAGAAATTGAGGGTGAAGGATCCACAGCTCTAAATCCTCCACTTTTATCAACACTGCTGTCTCCTTGGAGGCCTCCCAGAGACAAGCAGGGACATCCCTGGCTTCTCAGCGCCCCCTAGAAATCCTAGATGATTTTAAGGTATTATGCAAATACAAAGTCTTCCTTTTCCACCTCCCCTCCAATCTGCATGAAAACTTTGAGTACCTTCAATAATTCTCAGTTGACTTGCAACTCTGTACCCTTCTCCCTCACCCCTTTTCAATGCCTTCTAAATAATTTCCTAACAGGGATAAGAGCCAAGTTTAAATCAATTCACCTGACCATACCGCAGATAGCTTGTTTCTATCCTCAACAGTTCCATTCTCTCTAAGATGGAGGAGCATCCACTCTGTATCGGACAGGCATTATTCAAGTAGGAGAATTAAAATGGGTTCACCGAGAGAAAGGCTAAATAAGTTGACATATTTTGTGTTTAGTTGTACAGAAGAAAAACAGCACACAGACGCATCCACAGTATTTAATTTGTTTGGATAATAGTTACAGATAAACAGGTACACTCCATATACAATTACCAATACTTTTTTATACAGTTCATATTTCAATACGTCAACACTATTTTATTTACACTTTACTTATGTACATTAACATCTTTCTAAAGTCAGTGCATTGTCAACAAGTTTTATACAGTAATTTACAAGGTGAATATTGTTAATAGTTAATTTAATAAATTTTCTGCTAGTCATGAATTAAAAAAATTAATTACAACCAATATAACAAACACAAATCAAACAACATTAGTAGATTGTGCTACCTTCTTAAATAAAACATCTGTAAGGAAATTATTTAAAATCTTCCACTTTTTCATGGGAGTTGTCCAGGTAGAAATGGACAAAATTTTATATACTGAATACCATGAAACTATAAAGCCTACATTTTTTGTCTAACTTCATCACCATTTAGATCATTCCTTCCTACTTGCAATTATAATTTTCTTCTGAATAGGGTTTCAACTTAGGTAACCATTTAAGACAAACTTTCCAAAGCTCCGAGAAAAACTGGACAGTAACTGGCCTCAGATTTCAGAATACAAGTGCTTAATTACATTGGTACCTACTATCTATGAGGCAGGAAGGGTAATGGAATTTGACAATTAATGAGAATCAACGTTCAAGGTCCAGATTATCAAAAACATATTTTTTAAAAAGTGAAATATTTACTTCAAATACATATCTAAAAACAACACAGAAAAAAATGCTGCCTGAAATAAATAACATTTATACTTTTGTTCCAGTCTTGAATTATTGGAGGAAAAATGAAGTGAGCAAAGAAACATAACTTCTGATGACCACTACTGTGAAATTAAAATAAAAAGACAAACATAAAAAAAGGACATGCAAACAAAACAGATGCTTCCTTCCTAAAATCACCAATTTCATTAAAAATACTTATATACTATCAATGTCCAGGATGTATTTTGTTTTTAAATTTACTATGATGGGGTGAAATACCCCATATTCAAGTTAATTTACAGCCCTTACAGCTATCAAATATGAACAAATTTTAAAAAGTTTATTTGCATGTATTCTCTTTTTTTAAAGTGCAAAACAAAGAAACAAAGAAAAACCACTAATGGTGAATATACCATTTACCTTTGATGCCATTTTCCCTCTCAGAAGCTCTTGTTACAACATGTGCAAATGAAGATGGTGCAGACACTGGCAACTATCATACAACACTCAGCAGTGGAGGGGGGAGAGACAATTTTAAGGACACTTGAAGTATCCTCAGAGATGCTTCTATCTGGAGGGCCATTTTAGCTGATTTCCCAGAATTTTTTTTTTCTCTACAGGATCTTCCAAACAAGGCCCTGTGTAGAAGGCACACAGCTTTTAAGAGAGTCTCCCTTTCAGACTGACCACTGTATGTGCCTCTGCCACCAATGACCGGTTGTGCCAAACAAAAAATACAACAACACAAATAAAAAAAAGACACAGAAAGAGTGGGAAAATGGTTTACAATATAAGTAGAAAAATCTGTGTCCATGTCGTTAAGAATTCTCTGCACACCTTCATGATCTTTTTTTCTCCATCTTCTCAATATTATGGACTAGAACTTCAGGAAAAAGGAGGTAGCATATCATGTCGTCCCTAGACAACACTACAATTTTTTGTTTTACTTTGACTCCAGGGAAATTCTTAGTATACTGTTAGGATTATTGGTAAACTCTATATTCACTACATGTTTGTTCATATTTGGACAAGCACAATTTAGTTCTTTTTTGGTCCCAGGTGGCTGGTGCCAAACCCATTTGTTTACAGGCTAGTGGTGGGCTCTGCCTGAAAGTTCGTTTATGTGAGACACTTCCAAACAAAATTATTACTACTGTTATGTTAACTGCTATTTTAATTAGGGTTTTTATTTTGTGCTTCAGGGTGACAGGATAAAATAACTACATTTAGCTTGCCTTTCGCCGCTTTTGCCAAATGTCAGCTACAGGGAGTAATCTCCCTCACCACTAGCCTGTCTAGCAGCCAGAGTGGTAGCTTTACTGTAACACACAGTACTTTTTATAATCAGATTCAAAGTCTTCGTCCATGCTGCTCGTGTCTGCCATCTTTTTGCCATCGATCTTTGGCAGAAATTGTGCATAGTCTATCCCCTGCTGCTCATAGAAAAGAATGTAGGCAGAGTCGGTGTCAATTTCATCAGGGTGAAGTTCCTGAAGGGGCAAGAGAAGTCTTTAAAAACACACCATCACTATGCTGGCTCTTCCTCCTTGCCAGAAAAGGAATGACCAGTCCTCTTTAATTGCTAAACCTGATTGCTTCCGATTAGTTTCTTATTTTGACTGTCTCACACCTGCTCTCTAATATAAACCCCATTATTTTCAGTGCTTGGGGGAAATTACTCTGACTAAAGACAAGTCAAAAGGTTGACATACCCCTAGCCCCTCTTCAAATTCTAATGGTTCCAAATACAAGACCTTTTTCTCAATCACCAATACCTTCTTTTTCCGCACTACTCTTCATGTTCTCATTCTCTATTTTGTGTATCACTTTCAATCCTTTAATACGGAAGGAACCTATATACTGATTCTAACAGAAATATCTATTGCCTATTCAGGAGAAAGTACATTTTTTCAACAAATGTCTCCCAGATCTTTTTTTTTCTTTCTTCCCATTTTTGTTTCTTTTATTCAAAGATTGGGGATATTTACCTTACAGCTGCTGTCATTGTAACAGTACCACTTGCTGTTTGGGTTTTTGGCATAAGTGACGTAATGGCCCCCGCCCAGGATTCCTGAATGGCACTGTAAGGAAGAAGAAAGTGGAGGCATGTAGGCAGTTAATAGTACTCGGGCCAGGGAAATTGCTCGAGGGTTCGATCAGGAAAACATGATCACTTACATGGTTAAAAAAGAATATTTTAGGACCATCTACATTTCCCCCAAAACAGAATAAAATTCAAAATTCAAAAGCTCCAAATCTAGCCACTTTATCTAATCTAGCCACTTTATCTAATCTAGCCACTTTATCTAATCTAGCCACTTTTTCTAATTGTTATGTAGAAAGCAAAAATTTGTTAGGAACACATAATTGTGAATGACTTGAACCTGTAACTCCAGTTATAATGTTGACAGAACTATTTCCTACAATACACTCTGCAAATGCTCAGACTTTACCTAGGAGGTCAAGGTGCCTAGGGCTAACTTTGTCACCAATCTTAACGCCTAGCAAGTAAGCATGCCCTGAAAAAATGATGAATGAATGATGAACAAACCACTGAAAAACGTACATCATTCTGAAAGCCACAGAACAAAACACTTACCGAAATTGCATATAGATTATAAATAGGTTTAACATGGATATCTTCTCTTTGGTCATCAGTGCTATCTTCTTCACTATGGTTTTCAAGCTGACCATTGCTGTAGCCATTGCCACATGCCTCATGCTCATAAAGGAATCCATTGGCCAAAGCTACTTCGTGGTCCTGGGGGGTGACCAGCTCAGGTTGGCTGCCCCCCAGTATGTGCCCTCGGCTCAGGGCATCAGCCAGCTCATAAATCTGCCCATTCTCTTTGCTGGCATCCAAGTTCTCCTTACTACTCGACAGTTTATTTTTGCTGCCAATCTGGGGTAGCCGGAGCCTCCCTTTGCTCCTCCCTAAAGTCCGTGGACTGCTGTTAGGGCTGCTGTTTTTGCTGGAGGGACAGCTGGTTCCACTTTTTCTTGATGAAGAAGGTGACCCTGTGCAAGGGAGAGAAGGAAAGATTCATAAATCCAAACATGGAAAGCTGCACTGTCCACCAGATGCTAACTTTGAAGTCAACTTCACAAGTGTGAGCAAAAAGGTAAAGACAGGGGCATCCTGACTAGCTACATTTAGTTCCAACTATATAGCCAGTAAGTTACATTCTTGACGTCCTCTGTGTCAATACTGTAAGCAGCAATGTCCTGAAAATTGTACAGTACCACATGGAGACTTAAAAAAAATAGCAGAAAGGGGATTTAGTGAAGAATGAATTCAAAACAATATTAGGCTAAGGAGTTTTGCAAATACATATATTCTCCTTCTTTGCAAAAATCGATTTAAAAAATCACCATTTATCAAGCACTTATTATTGCTAGGCAGAGTACTGGGAACTCCTTCTACTATCACTAACTCTCACAAAAATCCTGTAAGGTAGTGGGGTCTTAAACTTTTTGGTCACAGGTCCTCCCCACTGACACCTTTAAAAACTTGAGGACTCCAGAACTTTTGTTTATGTAGATTATACCTATCAAGATCTACCATATTAGAAATTAAAACTGAAGAATTTAAAAAAGGTAATACACAGGCACACATTTTACAGACAACGTCATCAATGTCATGCTAGCTCTGATTTCATGGTACACTTATGAGACAATGAGTGAAAAGGCAAATACTGTCTTAGCAATTTTTTGAGTCAGGGGGATTTGATCCTCCAGTCCCCCTGATCCCCTTAAGTGTACCCAGATAGCACTCTGCTGTAAGGGAGCAAGGATGACAACTGCCATTTATGTTCACCATTTGTTAGACATTATAAAAAGAGCTTCACTCCTGATATATTAGATCTTTACACTGTGGACTTGGTATTATCTCCATTTTGTGAATGAAAATATAGATTTAGGGAGGCTGTAGCTCTCTGAAGTCAAAAAGTTCAGATCTAGGTAAGTGGGACTCAAGATAGTTTCCTTCTACCTCCTCTAGCTGTTGCTCAAGAGTGGAAGACAGAGGGAAATATGCAGCCTTCAGGGGTCCCAGGAAAGCCTCTTCACAAGGTCCCTTCAGGCCTCCTCACCTTTTGGGCTACTGATGATGTTTGCACTGAGTGAGGATGGGCTCTTGCTCATTAATACATTTTCTTCTCCAGTTGAATTCTGGGCATCCCCCTTCTTCGCTTCTGCTAGAATCCTGGGCTCAGAGAGGTCATCCCCCTGGAGTGTGGGTGGTTTATGCTGGCAGAGAGCTGGGTCTCTTGGTACCAAAAAAGCACTAGGGTCAAAACTTTCACGAGGAAATTTAACAATTTTCTGTGATTTTATCCATCGACCATTTACGAATTGAAATCGTTTAAGGTGAATAATCTGAAGAAGAAACAGTGGAAAATACTTGTTAAAGCATTTTGAAGACAAAAAAAATCTGCATTAAACAACCAAGTCTAATATAAGACAAAGTTCAAGAGTATATAACATAGCACCTCCCACAGCGTATTTTATTAGGTATCATAGTTATCGGTGGGGCCACTGCCCTTTAGCTATAGGCTAACCTGGTAATGTCCCCATTTCATAGCTTGTGTATACCTAAAATTTTCTCCCAAAGTTTTTTTTTAAGTATTTAAAAAAAGATTTATTTATTTATGCATACAAGAGTTGGGGTATAGGCCAGAGGTGTGGGGGTGGTGAGAGCATTCACAAGAGTCAGAGCGGGCAGCAGAACAGACGGATCAACTGAACTACACCGCTGAGGGGAGCAGCAGGGAGACAGGAGAGGACTGTGGTGTCATGTGGGAAGCTCCCTGGCCGGGGATCGAACTCATGCTGCAGCGGCTGCGGACAGCTTCACAGTGCTGATATTTAACCCACTGTGCCACCAGGAAGGCCCGCTCCCAAAGTTTTTCAAGACCTTAGGAGCCTGTTATTTGCATGTTTTCCTGGTTCATGATCTACACTGACCTCTACTGCTCTCCAAAATTACAGATGATCCATTCACAAATACACAAGTGAGGACAGAAGAATGTACTGAATAAGTTGAAGAAAAATGGAGGTTTTTACAGATGACATTTATACCCAATCTCTGATATGGGGTCTCCCCTAAATACTGCATCCTCTGGCTGCCACCAGAGTTTTACTGTTCTGTAGAGCACAGGAATGAATTCCTTCTCCATTTTGGTTTCTGTTTTCCTTTTCAAGAGCAACAGATTTCTCTAGTATTGTGTTATTATGCTTTCTAGTGCGGGCACAAATCTTTGGATGGCTATCTCTATTCTAGATGCTTATCGGTTTTCTATTTATATAGAGAATTCCTTCCCAAAGGGCAAGCCCACCATGCTCTCAACATAACATTTACTCTTCATTTTTTTAAAAAAAGATTTATTTATGCATATAAGAACTGGGGTCTAGGCCAGAGGAGTGGGGTGGTGAGAGGATTCACCAGAAACAGAGTGGGGAGCAGAACAGGCGGATCTATTGAAATACACTGCTGAGGAGAGTAGCGAGCGAGACAGAAGAGGTCTCTTGTGCCATGTGGGTTAGCTTCCTGGCTGGGGATTGAACTCGTGCTATAGTGGCTGCTCAATAGTGCTGAGACTTGGTAGCACCGAGACTTAAACCCCTGCACCACCAAGGAGGCCCCACTCTCCATTTTTTTTTAAAAGACTTCAAAAACATAGTTTTGTATAAATGTCTTTATGTGATGTTTATACTAGTATATATAATTATCAAAACTCATCAAACTAGATGTTTAAAATCATTGCATTTAATCCCAAGCTAATTTTATGTCAATTAAAAAAAAAAAACTCGCCTGGGGGCCTCCCTGGTGGCATAGGGGTTAAGTCTCAGAGCTAACCACTATCATTGTGGCCTGAGTTCAATCCCCAGCCAGGGAGCTAACCCACATGGCACAGCAGACCTCTCCTGTTTTGCCCACTGCTCCCCTCAGCAGTGTATTTCAGTAGATCTGCCTGTTCTGCTCCCCACTCTGTCTCTGGTGACTCCCCCCCGCCCATGCCCCGGCACCTCTGGCTTTACCCCAGTTCTTCCATGCATAAATAAATAAATCTTTGAAGAAACAACAATAATAAAAACTTACCCCTTTTCTAAGTCTGCCCCTGCCCTCTGTATCCATCCCTGGAGTTAGGTAATCAATGTTATAGTAAATTTTTATGCATTAATTATCCCCTAGGAAGTTGTTCTGGTCTAAGAAAAGAAACAACTGTATTCACAGTCTCAGAGTAGAGGGAAGAAGATGTAAATAAAAAATACATAAAAGGTCTGGCTAAAAAACACCAGTGTCATACAGTTACATATGATATGCTATTCCTACCAGTCGACCCCACTGTGCTTGGCCACACAGCCATAATACATCACTATGGTAAATGTGTGTACAAATGTATGTGCACTGGGGCTCATGTATTTTTAGATTTGATTTACTTCTGCCTTTTCCCTTCATGGGTTAAGAGACTTATCTGTACTTATCAGGAGAGTTTAAAGCAACAAATCTTTCTACTCATTTAAGAAAGCTTTTTCTTTAAGGGTCAAAGACCTCAGCAGCTTTTTTACAGTTCAACAGGGTAAGCCTAAAGCTTCCTCTCTCCATAGAGTCAAAAGTGCTTTCATCTTCTCCTGAAGGTCAAATTAGCCAGGTTGGACCCCTTGTGGCACTTAACACATATTGTGCTGAATTGCAGTTAATGGTTTAAAGGACTTCTTCCTTCGAGGAACAGGAACTAGCAAATACCTGTAGAACAATTAATCTCTGCTTGTAAAACAAAAATCTTGCACAGCAAAAGGGTTTTAAATAGTACTGCAATTCTTAAATACTATTATTCTCAAAAACAACAAGAACTCCTATTTGTTCAAAGCTTCTTTTCTTAACGCTAGACTCCTCATTCAGAAGTAGGGGTGTAACATACCAGGATTGGGGGGAGCCTCCAGAGATCCAGCTTCTTGGTTGCCAAGCAGTGGGTTTTACACTTGGAACAATAGTACATTTCATTTTCTCCTAGCTCCTCCTCACTCGTGAAAGCACGGAGACAGCTGTCCAGGTTGATGGGCTCAGCTTGTGCGCGCCGACTCTGTTCCACACTCTCATGCTCGTCTACAACCTGCAGGTAAAGGGAATAGGAGAAATGGGGTAAAGGAAAGGAGGGTGAGAGGGGAGTTTAAAATGATCTGGCAATGCATCACCCCCTTTTAAATTCTATAGAAGGAAAAAGAAAACACAATCCAACTAGTATCTTTGAGCAAATACAGCAGCTGTACACTCATTCACTTACATTCTACCAATAACATTCTGGATCAAATTTCTATTTATATGATCATAGCTTTCCTTGAACATTTTCTGAATGTTTCAAAATAACAGAAACAAACAAGGATTGCCTGTTTATTTTACCTTTTTGAAATCCTAATACAGCTTACAAGATGTGAGCTAGCCCTTAAGTC
Source organism: Scalopus aquaticus (assembly GCA_004024925.1). NCBI lineage: Eukaryota > Metazoa > Chordata > Mammalia > Eulipotyphla > Talpidae > Scalopus > Scalopus aquaticus. The sequence continues at coordinate 3,908 of PVIJ01003321.1, read as the reverse complement.
AATATTGAGATTAGGCAATTTATTTTTTAACCAAAAAGACAGAACACTATTAGCATTCTACAGGTTTTAAAGAGATTAGGAGAAATATCACTGGCTCACAGATGGCAGATCTGGATTAAATAAGAAAATGGTACAGAAAATTTCATCATGAGAAGACAACAAACAGAACATTAAATCCCACAGGATAACTCATTTGCATACACACAGCATGCAACACAGAGTTATCAAAATACAATGTGTTATATTATCTGTCTCCTGCCTCATGGAGCTTTTTAATCTGAAATAGCAATAAAAAGAACTATCAGGCTTTTGTTAGGGAGGCATTTAATATGTACCCAAACCTCTGTGATTTTTTTTAAAATAAAGATTAATTTATTTATGCATACAAGCTGGGATACAGGCCAGAGACGTGGGGCAGAGAGAGGGTTCACCAGATACAGAGTGGGGAGAGAAAAGGCAGACTGACGGAAATATACTGCTGAGGGGAGCAGTGGGCAAGGCAGGAGAGGTTTGCCACGCCATGTGGGACTCTCCCCGGACGGGCGTCGAACTTGCGTCCCTGCTGCTGACAGCTCCACAGCGCAGGGCCTAACCGCTGTGCCACCAGGGAGGCCCCTCTGTGATCTTGTTAAGAAACATGCTGGACTTTGAAGCAAGGATTTAAGTATAGCAAGGAAAGAGAGTAAAGGGGGTAAGCATATAGGCTGTGTGTTGGAGGTGGAGTGGAGTCAAGGAAAAGACCTAAAATACAATAGAAAAGAATTCCCCCCCTTCCAATTATTTATTTTAAAAGAGATTTATATATTTGTTTATTTATACATATAAGATCTGGGTGTAGGGGGCCTCCCTGGTGGCAAAAGGGGTTAAGTCTCAGCACTATGAAGCTATCAGCAGCCACTGCAGCAAAAGTTTGATCCTCTACCAGGGAGCTAACCCAGGTGGTGCAGCAGATCTCTTCCTGTCTTGCCTGCTGCTCCCCTCAGCAGCGTATTTCAGTCGATCTGCCTGCTCTGCTCCCTACTGTTTCTGGTGAATCCTCTCACCTCCCTACACCCCAGTTCTTGTATGCATAAATAAATAAATCTTAAAAAAAACCGATCTGGGTGTAGACCAGAGGTAGAAGGGTAGTGAGGGGGGAGAAGGCAGATGTGGTGGTGGTGAGAGATTCATCAAGGACAGAATGGTGAGCAGAACAGGCAGATCTACTGAAACACATTGCTGACGGGACCAGTGGGTTAGACTGAAGGGGTCTGCTGTGCCATATGTGGGTTAGCTCTCTGGCCAGGCATCAAACTCAGGTTGTCACAGTGATAGTGTTGAGATTTAACCCCTAGACCACTAGGGAGGCCCGCCCACTCCAATTCTTAGTTGCCACTTAATAAGTAATCAAGAACTACGGTGGGTGAGGCTTAGGATCAGGACTATGAATGCTACCATGAGACTTCACACAGGGATTTTTGTGCCAGGAGAGAGCCCAGACTACAGGTCTAACATGAACGCTTCTCTTTCTAGCAAAGGTCACACATGTGTCCATTGCCCCACTCAATCCTCCCTTCCAGAGATGAATTGGTTCTCCTTGTGATGCAATTTCCCTTCCCGAAGCCAGTATGGGAACACAGGGATGTCTAGATTACAAACTGGCATAGCACAGGACAGTCAGTATAGACCAAGATTTCAGGTTTGACTTTTACCCTACATGAGAAGATGGCTGAGTCACAGGCTGTCCATAAACTATCAAGACAATGGGTGCTCATGCAATTAAGGGTTTTAAGACTGTACCGCCACCCATCCGAAAGCTCTCAACTAAAAAGGGAACTCAGAAAAGTTCTTTTTCTCAGCAAAGAAAATCCGGCTTGACCTGGGTCACCAAATTCTTTTTTAATACAAACTCTCATTATCTTTACAGCTGGCTGTCCAAGGGAAAAACTGACATGCTTCGAAAGGAAAAAAATATTGTATTACGGTTGTTAAAATCATAGAAAAAGAGTCTATCAATATGGTAATGCCTTTTTTCTCAAAGCCAGTTAAATATTATCTCTACCAGGGATGTTTTATGGCCAATCACAAATTATAGCAAGGTAATAAAGTAATTGACTTTTATTGACTATATTTTCTATGGAACACACAGGCCACAGAGCTACAGGAGGACAGAGAGGAAGACTGATTAAGAAAAACTATTTGCAGACAGCAGCAACAACAAGACAACAACATATGTCACTGGAAAGGAGGGGCTGAACCCCAGCAAGGGACCCAACCAGAAACCCCAGAACCTAAGAACAAAAAGACCACAGAACTCCAAATTCACATCTCCCCAATACTTTATTTTCTTTATTATTATTATTTTTAGTTTTTTACTATTTTATTATTATTATACCCCCCCCCCTTTTTTTTTAACTTTTAACCTACCTTTTTCTCTTGGTCCTTCATTCCTACTTTTCTTCATCTCCATTCCCCTTTTCTTTCCTCTCCTCTGTTTTTTTTTCCCCTTCTCTCTCTTTTCTCTTTTCTTTCTTTTTTTACTACAAACCACCCCTTCATCTTCCCTAATTAAACTTGGAACCGGAAACACACTGGAGACATGCCACGAGAAAGACAAAAATTCAACAAAGAAAAATAGGAAAATCCAGAAGATATCTAGCCACAGCCAAGGCAACTCAGACACTAGGGAACCACAAACACTCCTGAGCAAGTAAAACCAGGAGTCATGCCCCCCAGCACCAGTGGAAAACTACGAACAGAGCAAAGCAGAAAACCAACAATGGGAAAGAAAAAAGTCACAAATGACCCTCAAAACAATACACCACAAAAAGAAAATCCCTCTCCAGAACCCATTAATATGGACATAGAAGATTACATCCACCTAACAGATAAAGACTTCGAAATAGCCATCACAAAAAAATTGATAGAATTAAATGAAAAGAACAGAGAACTGAGGGATATAAACAAAGAACTGAGGAATGAGAATGAATCCATAAAGAAGAAATTGAAGGAACTGGAAGATTTAAAAGAACTGAAGAATGAGAACAATCCATAAAAAAGCAATTGAAGGAAATGGAAGATTTAAAAACATTAGTAGAGGAGCTAAAGAAATCCAGGGAAAGCCAGAAAAGTGAATTAAAAGATATGCAGGGAAGAATAAGCACTCTGGAAGATAATGACACTAACAGAATCAAGGCAGAAAAGGAAAGAGAAAAACAAAGGAAAAAGAATGAGGAAAAGCTTCTAGAACTATCTGACACCATGAAAAAAGGAAACATCATAATCATAGGAATCCCAGAGGGAGAAGAGACAAAGGAACAGAGAAACTTCTCAAGGAGATAATTGAAGAGAACCTCCCAAACATGAAAAAGGAAACAAAAATTGACATACAGGAAGCCAGACGATCTCCATATTATTACAACGAAAGAAAAAAAACGGCAAGACATATGATAGTAAAACTATCGAGAATTCAAGACAAGGAAAATACATTGAAAATGATGAGGGCAAAGAAACAAATAACCTATAAAGGAAAGCCAATCAGGCTGACATCAGATTTCTCTGAAGAAACACTACAGGCAAGAAGAGATTGGAGGGACATATATAACACACTACATGCCAACAAACGTCAACCAAGAATACTCTACCCTGCAAAGCTCTCCTTCCTCTATGAAGAAAAAACATGGACCTTTTCCGACAAACAGAAACTACAGAAATTCATCACTACCAAATGCCCACTCCAAAGAATACTAGAAGAAGTCATGAAGACAAAACCAACAGAAGAAAGACCAGGAAACACAGAATAAGGTAAGAAGTAGAACCACAAAAGAGTAAACAAACAAACAAACAAAAAATATGGATGACAGTATATCAATATTAACTCTAAATGTAAATGGACTAAACACACCAATTAAAAGACACATCATAGCAAG
>PVIJ01003320.1:42087-138076 GCA_004024925.1 Scalopus aquaticus | reverse complement strand
AAGCTGTATGGCGATTCCTCAAACTGCTAAACATGGAGCTTCCATACGACCCAGCAATCCCACTTTTGGGAATTTACCCAAAGGATACAAAAACACTAATCCGAAAGGATACATGCACCCGTATGTTCATTGCGGCACTGTTCACAATAGCAAAGGTATGGAAGCAACCCAGATGTCCAAAAATAGATGATTGGATCCATAAGATGTGGTACATATACACAATGGAATACTATTCAGCATGGAAAGAAGATAAACACATGCAATTTGCAGCGACATGGATGGAATTAGAGAGGATCATACTCAGTGAAATAAGCCAGAAAGAAAGAGAAAAATATCGAATGGTTTGTCTCTGCAAAATTATACAATATACATATTTACACATATATGCATACATATATTTTACCCTTTTGTAATTATTGAAATATTTCTAAGTATTAATTCTGCATTTTATAGACAGAAATAAATAGAATGGCTTATGGTAGTTAAAGAATAATATACCCAACATGAATTCAAAACAAAAGTATACCCTAGAAAATTTCTCCAGAAGAAATGCAATTTACTTTCTTTTTTTAACTTTTTAATTCTAAGACAGGTGTGTAAAAATCAGCATTGCTAATTTCTTGTCAAATGATTTCTGTAAAATTGTTCTATATTTTTCTCAAGGTGACTTTAGTAACTGGAACCAAGATGACTATAAAGCTAATAATTATTTTATATTTAAAGATGCCATCAGGGCCTCCCCGGTGGCGCAGCGGTTAAGAGCTGCGCTGTGGAGCTGTCGGCAGCGGCGACGCAAGTTCGATGCCCGGCCGGGGAGAATCCCACATGGTGGGGCAGACCTCTCCCGCCTCGCCCGCTGCTCCCCTCAGCAGTGTATTTCTGATCTGCCTGTTCTGGTCCCCACTCTGTCTCTGGTGAACCCTCTCGCCGCCCCGCGCCTCTGGCCTGTACCCCAGCTTGTATGTATAAATAAAAAAAATAAATCTTTATAAAGATGCCATCAAATGCAATTTCTGGTTTTGTTATGTGTATTGATTATTCCAAGTAACAGAGGAAAATTTAAGGGGACTGGGTAATCTCTATTAGCACAGTAAAAAACACACAGGTGGGAAAACTTCACAAGGACACTAAGAGCTAAGTTACATTGAAAATAGCAAATGCTTTGAAATGTAGCATTCAAAACCATCAACATCATCTCATGAGTACAGGAAAATAAAAGAATATTGTTTCTTAGAATCTGAAATCACTGTTTAAGAGACTAGAAAGTGACATAGAGAATGGGAAGTTTATAATGCTAATTCAGACTCTCCAACTCACTGGGCTAAATATTTTCTACATAAGTTTGATAAGCTTCTACTTAAAATACCATCATCCTTCTGTTGCTGTAAAGAAATATAGATGATAATTGTTACCAACTACATCAGATTTACCTTAAAATCTATTATGTTCCTTGAAGCAAGTGGATTTTTAATTAATAAAATGCTTTAAGGACACAATAAAATATACTAAAACATATATGTGACTGGGTTTAATCTCCATAAAAAATGATCTAGACAAGTAATAAAATCTTCATTTTAATGTTTTCTTTGATGCCAAAACATTTATCAAATTAATTCACCTTGTGAATACTTCACTATTTTAAAGTGTTGTATATTTCCTCATTTAATCCTCAGTCATGTAATAATGTTAATTGCTATTGCCACTTATTGAGCCATTATATGCCTGTCATTATGTTGAGTTATTCATCTGTTGTTTTTTTTTTTTTTCCCAAACAAATGTGGGAAATAATTAGAGTTTTGGGTAGTGGTGTCTGCTTTCATTAATGCTGGAATAACACTCTGCCAATTAAAATTATAAAATATTATAAACATACAATCTGAAAGGTACTTATAAAATGAGTCCCTTATACCATGTAAATAAACAAGTAATATATGTCAGAAAAATACCACAAAATCCTATAAGATCAAAATTATATAATACACTTTTATATAATTGATGGACAAGTATGAACAGTAAACAAGATTTTAAATTGAATGAAAATCAAGACAACAAAATTTGAGAGATACCATTAAAGTGGTTAGAGAATATATAGCATTAATTGCTTTTATTAAAAAAGTGAAGTCTCAAATCATTGATATAAGTATTCATTTCAAGAACTAGAAGAGAAAAACTGAACTCAAACCTAACAGAAAGGGAATACTGATAAAATCAGAAATATATAAAACTCTAAGATAACAAAATATCAAGAGAACTAAAGTAATTATAAAGATAAAAAAAGACAACTATTTGATCCAACTGATTAGACTAAAACAGAGAATACCAAAAAAAAAAAATAATAATAATACAATGCTGCTGAACAACTAGTCATACATGTGAAAAGAAAAATAACCCAAGCCAATACCGTATAACCTTACATCACATATAAAAATTTTCTCAAAATGGACATAAACTGATACATAAATTAAAACTATTACAGTTTTACAAGCATGGTACTGGAACAAATACGGATGCACAGACCAATGGAATAGAATAGAAAACTCAGAAATAAATTCACATATCTATGGACAATTAATCTTTGACAAAGGAGCAAAGAATATGCAATGGAACAAGGTTAGCTTGTTCAACAAATGGTGCTGGGAAAACTGGACTGCTACATGCAAAAAAATGAAGCTAGACTACTACCTCACATCATGCACAAAAACCAACTCAAAATGGATAAAAGACCTGGATGTAAGACCTGAAACCATAAAATTTATAGAAGAAAATATAGGCAAATCTCTACACAACATATATCTCAGCAAAATCTTTAAAGACACATCCCAAAAAGCGAAGGAAGTGAGGAAAAGATAAATAGCAGGGACGGCACCAAACTAAAAGGCCTCTGTACAGCAAAAGAGACATTAATCAAAACAGACACCCTACTAATTGGGAGAAAATCTTTGCACACAGTACAACCGATAAAGGACTGATCACAAAAACCTACAAGGAGCTCACACAACTTAACAAAAACAAAGTCAACAATCCAGTCAAAAACTGGGCAGAAGAGCTAAAAAGACACTTCCCCAAAGAAGAAAAGCAAATGGTCAAAGATACACGAAAAAATGTTCAACATCACTTATAGTCAGGGAAATGCAAATCAAAACCACAATGAGATACCACCTCACTCCAGTGAGAACGGCACACATTGAAACAACAGGCAACAACAAATGCTGTTGAGGATGTGGAGAAAAGGGAACTCTCCTACACTGCTGGTGGGAAGGCAAACTGATCCAACCACTGTGGAAAACCATATGGTGTTTCCTCAAACTGCTAAAAATGGAGCTTATATACAATCCAGCAATACCACTTTTGGGAATCTACCCAAAGGACACAAAAACATTAATCCAAAAAGATACATGCACCTTCCATGTTTATCACAGCACTGGTCACAATAGCTAAGATATGGAAACAACTGAGATGCCCAAAAACAGATGACTGGATCAAGAAGATGTGGTACATACACACAACAGAATACTATTTGGCAATCAAAAAAGATAAAGACATGCAATTTGCAGCAACATGGATGGAGTTAGAAGGGGTCATGCTCAGCAAAATAAGCCAAAAGGAAAAAGAAAAATATTGAATGGTTGCACTTATAGCAGGAACATAGGGGAACCAAATAAAAGAGAGACATTCAGCAAGAGAGGCAGAGGCTAAAGGCTCAAAATGGGGGAGAAAAGAGCACAAGGGACTATGGTGACAGTTCATGGATGAATTGGTGGTGGGAAACCTACAGGGAATACACAATAATGTAAAAGACATAATAATAACAATAAAAACTGTTAGCTTTAAAAAATGCAAAAGCACTGTTATACTGTTTAAACAAAAAGACTTATTGGTAGAATACAGAAAGCCTGTATCATAGAAAGTTTGAAAAATAATGGACTTGATCAAAATTAAGAGTTTTAGCTCCTCAAAAGGCACAGTAAATTAAATGAAAAGGCACAGACTAGGAGAAAATACTTTTGAAATACATACATGAAAAAGAACCGGAATCCAATATATAAAGCTATAAAATGTCAATAATGAGGAAACAACCCAATTTTAAATATGGGCAAAAGATTTAAATCTATATTTCACCAAAGAAGATATACAAAATGTGAAATGATGTTCAACATTACAATTAATATTTGTTTTAGATGATGTCATAAAATTACAAACCTATTAGATGGATAAATTAAAATAACAAGGAAAAGATTGACAATATTAAGTGTTTGGAAGATTTTGGAACAGATATATTGTGTTATCAATTTGTAAAATTATTTGAAAGCATTTACAAAAATAAACATGCATTTATGATATTGCAATGTCTTTGGGAATAGGGACATATGCCTATATAAAAACATCTATCAGTGATATATAGTTAACTATAATAATTATTACAAGTAAATAAACAAAATGTCCATCATTGGAGAAATTTATAAATCTTGGAGACATTCATATCTGAAAATAAATAAAATGGAGTTTGAGAAGATCTTAAATACATGTTACAACATGAAAAAATTTCAAATGTTTTATTCAAATTACAGGAAAACAATTTCATTTATATAGAATCCAAAAAAATCCCAAAACCAGGGGCCTCCCTGGTGGCACAGCGGTTAAGCGCTGCACTATGGAGCTGTCGGCAGCGGCGACAGGAGTTGGACACCCACCGGGGAGATTCCCACATGGTTCGGCAGACCTCTCCTGCCTCGCCCACTGCTCCCCTCAGCAGTGTATTTCCCTCCATCTGCCTGTTCTTCTCCCCACTCTGTCTCTGGTGAACCCTCTCGCCGCCCCCATCTCTGGCCTGCACCCCAGCTTGTATGCATAAATAAATAAATCTTAAAAAAAATCCCAAAACCAGAGAAAGAAAAACATCAGTGAATACCACTGGCTGGATTTTGGGGTAGGGTATTAACACAGAGGGAAGTTTATATATAAATGAAACTCCTTTATCTATATTGTGATGGTGACTAAGTGCATGTATTTGAAAAATCCAGAGTATTGTACCCTTAGGTTAAATTTTACTAGATATCAATGATATCTCAATAAATTTAATTAAAAAACTATTGTAAAACTATGAAAAATATAGTTTATAGGGTAGTTGGAGATTAAGAGGACAATGAATTAATTATGCAGCTAATGACAATGTTGATTATTTTCCTACATATTTATAATGATTGATTGGGTGCCAGTCATTATGTTGTTTTATATATATTATCTTTAGTGCTTTTGACAAAATTGGGAATTATAGGGGCCTCCCTAGTGGCACAGCGGTTAAGCGCTGCGCTGCGGAGCTGTCGGCAGCAGCGACGCGAGTTCGACGCCCGGCGGGGGAGAATCCCACATGGCGCGGCAGACCTCTCCTGCCTCGCCCCCTGCTCCCCTCAGCAGTGTATCTCTGATCTGCCTGTTCTGCTCCCCACTCTGTCTCTGGTGAACCCTCTCGCCGCCCCACACCTCTGGCCTGTACCCCAGCTTGTATGTATAAATAAAAAAAAAAAATTGGGAATTATATGTCATATAATCCTGTTTTTCTCTACTGGGAAAATGAGTTTCATATTAGTTACATAATTAGCTAAAGTAATACAACTTAAAGTTCTGTGAATCCTAAATTACAGGTCCATTGGATTCTGAAAAGTGTTCCTATTTCTTCATAAGTGAGAAAACAGAAAGGAATTAATAAAGATCGTAGTGAGAATTAAAAGCTTGCTCCATTGTTGCAAGAGAACGAGAATTGTACCAGAAAGATTAGATTCAAAAAGGAAATATCAGAATGGCTGATAACTATGGTGAAAACAAATTGGAATGACAATAATCAAAGCATAAGAATCAATAAATGTGACATTATGTTCTTAAGAGGCTCTTTAACATATATTTATATTTTTGAGGATGATTGCTAAAGGTAAAGTTAGTTCATGTTCAATTAGTTTTATTATAATTAATTGAGAAATTACTCAGTTTTATCTATGACTTTATTTCTGCATGATTTATTTTAGTGTGCATATATATATAACATGAGGGTCTTTAAATACACAAAAAAGCAGGACTATTTTCAAAAGGAAAGCAAAATATACTAGAACTAAAACACTAATACCCATTTCCTAAATATTAGAAATAACAGAGGAAAGAAGGACTAAAGAAAGGGGGAAAGGAGGGAGGGAAGCCAAGAGGGAAAGAAGGAGAAAAAGTAAGGCGAAAGAAAGAAAAAAATTAAGCCTGGAATTGGAGAAAATATCAATTTTGTAATAGTTTAATAAAGTTAGAAACAAAAGTGAGTATTTTCATACTGATCTACAGGGAATTAAGTGCATAATCCTTACATTTACCTTTTACACATGACCTTAGTAAGGGGATACAATTAAGAAAGTGCCCACAGAATCCCATTATGAAAGACTGAAATTACATAGAAAAACCTAATCCTGAAATCCTCATACAGGTGAAGTCTCCTTGAAGATGAGTTCACAGACTACAGGGAACTGACAAAATTGTGAGATGATCAGTGTCCCAGAGACTTTTGTGTGTAGACTCAGTTTATTGGAACAGCAAGAGCTTTCATTTCCTGACAATGAGAAGTACCTAAAGAATTTATCTATCACCTAGAAGTGGTATGGAAAATACCCTGCGAAATCATGAACACAAATGTGTTCATTTGTTAGGAATGGAAACAGCACAGTTCCTTGTAATTGGTTTGAAATTCATTCTCTCACATGAGAAAGGAAAGTTTTGAGATTTCACTTGGTTAAAGGAAATATAAAAATCAAGCACTCCAGTCACACTTCAGAAAATAAAACATTGTACAAAATTATTTTATTTTTTTTTCTTTTCAGAGCACTGGCTTTGGGCATAGGAATAATTCATAAAATAATAATACTTTCGATATGTATAGTGGAAAAGGTGCCAGGACAGTCCACTTTGTATTACTGCATCTCTACAAAAATATTAACATTTTTTAAAAATATATAGTTCTAAAGATTTTACAGATATCATCTGAATAAATTACCTATGATGATAAAGCTTCTATTTTATTCCTATTTTACAGAAAAGGAAGTGGAGGTAGAAAAGACTGGATCCATACAATGAAGAATGATTTTACAATTTTTCCTATAGTATTGTTAAACTCTGGGAAAATTTTGTCTTTGGTATGGCCTCATCTTTACTTCTGCTTTTTCAAAAGTGACATATCTGGACCCATTTGGTTAGGCAAAGATCCATGGTCAGGTTTTTTCTGATAATTCATTTTTCCCCTGTATCAAATTTTATTTATTAGTATTCAATCCCTGAGGATCTTGCTAAGTAACTCCTTCTCATTGGCTAATGGAACAATGTACTACCTTCCCAGCTACAGAGTTGCATTTCAGAAAAGCCATTTTGGAGGCATTAACTTATGACATTAACTTATGGAAAAGAATAGATATTGCTGAAGAGAATTTTCAGGGTTTAAGCAGGCCTTTTACTGAATATTTGAAGTCCTTAGAAAGTCATTCTCTACTATTCTGCCTACAATGTACTTAGCCACATCATCCAAGTCATCCTAGTAAAAGCTGAACTTTTAAACATTAGGGCCCCTGATGCAGTTTAAATTGTCTTGTCAGATTACAAAATGCCCAAGGTGATGGGGGATATCAATTTTAACAGATTTATTCACTTTCAGGAGATGGGTCAAGATGTTGGTTTTACTTAGCAGTTAGAAATTGGTAAAATCTGAAACTGACATGTATCTTTCTTTTCTGAGCAAGTGCTAAAATGATACCATCAGAACACACATTTTATTTCTTTTTATATTATTCATATTTTTTACATTATTGTGTATTCCCCATAGGTTACCCATCACCAATTCACCCGTGAACCATCACCATTATTTTTTATATACTCATCTATACACAAATTAAGTGCTAATGTATTGTGATATAAGATGGTATTCAGGAAATAAATACAAAATCTAGTTTATAGTAACAGGATATAAAGGTCAAAAAAGTGCAAATTATGTGGCACTGCCAAGGGAAATTGCTCAAAGGTACAGGGTATTTTTTTCACCACACAATGTCAGAAATCTTAGAAATTGTTCAGCAGCCCAGGTTCAGAGCTATGCACTTACGATCATTAAAAGAAAACATTCTCATATTGTAGTGTAATAGTTTACAACATACATAATCGACTGCAGAAATTTGAAAACCTCTGGCTATAAATGATTTACACTGTAAATCATTGAGTATATGACACACACTTTGAATCAAGCAATTGACAGTCATAAAATATAGACACACAAAATTACAGAAACTTACTATTCTACTTTTAATATGAGCCTATAGAATCTTGCATAAATTATGCAAATATTGCTCACTAACTTACGTCACTGAGCATTAGGTACATATCAAGCAGAATTTTCAAATGTAATATTTCAAAGGTTACATTCTCAAAGTTTTCTCAACATATCTGACAGCAAATATTCTCCAATATTTATTTTGATCTCAGAAAATTTGAGTTTACAGAATATAATCAAATTCACTTTCTATTCATGAATGGAAGGATTGAGTACTGATCTAGTGGTCTTTTTTAAAATTGAAAGTAGAATTTTTTATATATAAAATAACATCGTAACTTAGGGAAGTTGTGAAGTGGGTGAGACTTGTTTGTTTAACCTTTATTCCTGTTAATACCAACTTTCTTTTGTGTTTATTTCCTGAACATCAACCTAAGCTGATTTTTAAGATACACCACACACATTAGGCCTTTCTGGTTTTTCTCTTTATCTTATTTGTTATCTGTCTGTCTGTGCCTCTGTCTCTCTCTGATATATATGTATATATGGTTATATGTATGTATAAATGCATGTATACAACAAACACAAATCCGTTGATCTCTAAAGGGCCATATTCCAATTGCCACCATTATTTAGCCATTTTAGACAACACATTGAAAATATTAGAGATGTTTAATGCATTAGTTGTCATAGTGTCACCATACATGTGTATGTCCAAACTCACCAAGATATAGACATTTACTATGTGCAACATTGCCTATCAATAATACCTCAAAAAAGCTAAAAGATGATACAAAATATAAAACAAACAAAAAGAGAATATTGGGAATGAACTTCTATTTCTTCTTGAGGCTTTATAACAAACCAAGATTCTGAAGAATTGATCTGATAAGCTAATAAGTACAGAGATAACTAATGCTATTTTATTAAAGGAAGTAACAAAGAACAAGACTTTAATGATCAGAGAGGGTTAGTAACTTGGAAAGATTTTTATCTTCCCTAAATTTGTTTGTCATCTGTAAAAACAAAGCAATAGTCAAAATATTGATTTGAAATTCAAATGATTCAGTTACACAAGCTTTTACACATATAAAAGTGAGAACACAGTATCTGAGACATAACACACACTTAATGGATATCTGTTCATTTGAATTTCAGTTGAGAAAGTAGGATGCAGAGAGTTAGTGGCTGGTATTAGACCTAGGAAAAAAGGAACAAATTATCAGAAAGGAGTTAGAAGAATTGGACCTGCACAGGAAAGTTTCTGATAATCATGGAGAAAAAAGAGTCACAAATACAAGGCATTATGAGAATTTAGTCAGTCTAGAGTTGAGCTTGTAGATCTCTGTGAAATGAATAATAAATTGCTTTATGGAAAGAAAAGAGAGAAGGATAGGGATAAGGATAAGGAAGATTGGAGATTAATAAGATTCTAAATAACTATGGGTAAATGTGATAAAGAGGCAGTGACTTGAAAATTTGTGAGGTGATATGTATTACTGTTATAATAATATAAATAAGAAACAGTTTTTTAATTGGTGGAGTTGCACAAAAAGTGTTAAGCATTGTTCATAAAACTTAATCTCCATGTCCAAATGTGGCTTCTGTTCATTCTATCTGATACTTTATGAGATCCCTTTCAAGAAGCAGCTTGGTTCTCTTTGTAGGATAAAAGAAGTTCTTTAACAAAAGATTAATGCCACGGTACTTAAATCCCCTGATATTGATTCTATGCTCAGTGCTATGCTACCTAACAAGAAGCCATTTTACTGTTGTGATAAATGCTAGTTATATGACTGAAAAAATTAAACATTTAGACTGCATTGCAAATCTGGGGGCCATATGGAGGCACAGAAAAAGCCACACAAATTTAAGCAGCAGTGATCTGTAACTGAAGACTCATGTATACAATCATTTTGAGAATCTATTAGGGAAATAAATATACTAGGACTTTGACATAGAATTTTTATTATTGAAGAGATATACATATACTAACCTTTAAATAAAATTTTGAACCAAAAGTGGGTCATAAATGGCTCATTTATGGCTATAGCAATTAGAGTGACCATGTATTATTTAATGGCTAAAGACTTTCCAAAACAGGCTTAGAAAAATCTGTAATACATAATTACTGACTTTTAAAAGTTCAGAAAGAGTTGTTATGGTTTATTTGGTGAAATCATATAGTTTACCAAAATCTATTGGGCTTGTCGACATCCCTGACACTTTGTGAATGAGGACATTTTTATTCTCTTCATTTGTTTAGCTCTTTACGTAATTGATTTTCTGTGCTAATACACTAAAGGTCTGAAATAGGCAGTGCCTCAGGTGTGACAGATGAAATAAGGTGCTTTTAGTCATTGCTTTTATCTTCCATGTCTAAGGTGTTGGTTACAGCTGTGCAGTTTAACAGCAAAATCAATACATCATTTGCTGAAGGTACCTCAAAGAATTTGGAAGCCCCTCAGTATTTTAACTATTAGATTTCCTCTGGAATTTTATTTATTTGTTTGTCTATTTATTATTATCTGCTTGTTCATGTTTTCTTATACTGAATGGTACAAGGTGAGGGATTTCTTTTCCACCCTCTTGCCTTCTCTTCAAATGTTGTCTTTTCCTCTAGCTAGTTAAGTTACTTTTCTTTGGGTTTTGGAACATCTGCCAATCTAAATGAATCCTGTAAAGTGTAAAATAAATGTTTAAAAAATCTTTTCCATTTTGTCTAAATCATCTTTGAGCTTAAACATTTAGCATATGTTCTACTGAAAATGGAACCACTTTGTATTGTGCATGGAAGGCTGTATGTGTAGGGGCACTTGGGTAATTTCTCATGTAAATGGATGCTTTTATTGCCAGGTTTCCATTTTACATTGGCAATGACATGGTTTCAGTTTGAAACAGAAAAATAAAAACAAAAACACTTGATTAGAACATTTTCCCTATTCAATATTCTCCTGCTGTATTTATGTTTTCTCATTATTATTCTTCAAATGTTTGCTTCATGTTAGATTAATTTTTCATACCTTGAGTATAATCTTCCAAAGGGTGAGATATGTGACTTATACTTGACTCTCTCCCAATACAGACAGCAGAGGACCAGGCTTAGGGAGTCAGGACATCTCATGCACTTTTGCAAGCCCATGCAGAATTTATTAAGTTGATTTATTCATAGTAGGTTCATAAGAAAAGTCTGTTCATTTTTTAATTGGATACTCTCTAACAGTTTTTCTGCATATGTCCATGCCCATATATAATTTATGAAAGTAACTTTTTCAATAATTTTATTCTCAAAGTGGACTGACCTTATCTTTTAAATGAATTTAAAAACTGTTATATATGCTGATGCTCTAATGATCAGGAAGTGGGTTTAATTGAAATTGAGTGACTTATGCTAGCAATTTAAATGAAAGCAATCTTTTGTATATGAGGACATTGATAAACAAGTGAAGCATGTAGCAAGGACAGATAAAAGTTTAGATGTGCTAAGAGTCCAAACCCAATAAATTAATGAGTGGTTCTGATAATACACCTCTGATGCAGTATAAACATAAGAGCTTAAATAAGCCAATCTGAGATGTTTTGGATTCCATGCCCAATGGGTTTCCAAAACCTTCTCTAGATGGTGGTACCTGTTGCCAGAGGCTCTGGCTAGAGAAGCAGTACCAAGACCTCTTTCTTCCCCCTCCCCTACCCCCGACCCCCACCCCCCAAGGTGAAACCACAAGGGTAGTCAGAGACTGAACACTGCTTCTTCCCTGCTTGTCTTCCGAACCTTGTCTTAGTGGTTTGAAATCCCCCACCCAACCACCTATTACTGCCAATTTAATCATATGTTTATATTATTAAAATGTGGATATTCCCCAAATAATTAAAATTATAATTATATGTGGTTGACTTCAGTCATAAGTGAAACCTCCCCCTAGGTGGAAGTAAACATGTTGTGATCTGATACTGCATGCTACAAAATAATGTTGATCAACATGCTTATTTCAAAGATACATATTTGAAATAGCAGATGATGACTTTCAGCATTTATTCCATATTTGGCATACTATTTGTAATAAACCTAATCAACAGATTAAAGTTTTAGAAGGCTCTTTACCTACATTTTATATGTTAGAATAATTAGGAAACTGAACAGAAAACTATATTCGTGAATTTATCAAGAATGTAACTTTTAAGATGTGTCATAGTATAGGATGTAGGCTATTCTCTTCCTTGGCCTACACTGGCATACATACAAAGGCCATTTTATATGCCCCCCCAAAACAAAGTGAGGTTTTAATAATATTAACTTTATGCCAAGATTAATATTAACTCAGTTAATATTACTTTGATATAAATGCTCTCTCATTTAATTCACATATTAAAAGTATAAAACTCATGAATACATAATTTCTTTCAGTTGACCAGAAAGCTGAACTTTATAGAATACTATAATTTTCAAGCACTTTTTAATATTTTTAAAAATATCTTTTATAAGTTTCACTAGTATACATAATTACTAAAATGATTCAACTATTGATTTATTCTTAGATTGGATGCTATTCCTCTTGTATCAATATAAAATATGGTTAGATTTAGAAAGGCAGGGAATTTAATAATCAGGTAGCTACACATAGATATATTTATATGATTTATCATATTTATGTAAGTAATTGATGGTATTTTTTTCCTCCATATTAGATGGTTGCATTAGTCATCAAAGGATTTTTCTAAGGTGGGGCAGATTTCTTTTCCTAAACTTTCTGAGCTAGTCATCTAGACAGGTTCAGTTTTATTTGCAATTATATGATTTCTATAACTTAATGGCTGTGACCTAAGCACTGGAATAGAATGTGGGTGAACTGTAAAAAGGCTTTGTCTCTCCAATCAAATATATTCTTCATTAAAATTTTAAAATTTCTACTTAATTTTATTATTGATTTACTAACAGTTGATATGTTTCAGTTTATTAAGTGACTAGCATAAGTGACTCCTTATGTCTGTTTACACATGTGTGATATGTTGTTGAATGGTCAGAGCATAAAACTAGATTCCATAGGAACCTGGTTGAAGATGATTGTTAAGCTATTGAATTAAAAGTCCTTGAACCAGAATGTTTAGTATGACTTACAGAAACCAGGCTCAAAGTCCTTCATGTCCATAAGTTTTTAGAGAGATGCCATGTTAGAGTGCTCTAGACAACAGGACACAACTTATTTCTGGGCAGGAATAAATCTCCCTTTAGGGGAAGAAAGTCTTTACATTATTTAAATATAATTATGTTGGTGCTAATCAAACAGCCTTAAGCTGTGTCTGTATTTACATTCCAATGGCATAATATTTTCATTCAAAGTTGTAAACTGTCTCATTGTTTAAATTGGAGAAGTAGCCAATTTTATGGCATATTGATGCTGTGGCAATCTGGTCCAAGATTGAATCATCAATGTACAAAACATGGGCTGGACAAGTATAGATTTGATGTGGTTGTTAGTAAGAAAATGGGCAATAATTTCATGAAAAGTTAAAGAAAAATATATAACATCCTAATTTTTTAAGGATGAAGGGCTTGACAAGACATATGTATTCTGCCTTCCTCTTCTGGGAAAGACTTATCTAAATAAGATACATATGTATAATGTGTCATCTTTTAGAATTATATGACTAGCCTTTATGAGGCAACTGCTATGTTTTTGTCTCTCTCAAGAACATTAGAAGATACAATGATGCTAAGACTTTGGTCACTATTCACTAGGAATTTATAACCTACTTAGAGAGAGTCATGTACAAAGATATTTGAGTAGACCAGGGACAGAATGGAACTCTGGATTGAAAAATTGGTGCTCATTTTGAGATTTCCCTGAAATTCCCAAGGGGCAGCTGCTCTTCTTTTTAGAAACACATTTCATCTGGTGTATTCTTTAAAATTGCAATTGGTCACACTGCCATTTATGCTCTGGATGTATTCGGGCTTATGATAAAAATGAAATAATAATTTAAAAGTGAAGTCCTCCTTTTTAAATGATTTCCAATAATCATCAGCCCTAGAGAGCAAATGTATAAGAGATACATTCCCAACCATATTTTTAATGTGACATCTCTATGTCTGTATAATATGCACTTTGGATCACAACAGGCTAACTTTCACCTGGGTGAAGAGGTTTTAATTGTAACTCCAAGTAAATCACACACAATTACAGTATGAATTATTGGGGGAAATCTACATTATAATAATATAAGCATACGATCCCATTGGCAGTTAAAGGAGGTGGCAGTAAACCACTAAATAAAGGTTCAGGAGACCAGGAGGAGAGTGACAGTATTCAGGGTCCAGAACTTCCCCTGTGGCATTAGCTCATCAGGGAGTATAGTGATGCTTCCTCAGGAAACTGGGCATGACCTCAAGCACACCTAGTCCTTGCTTCTTGTGTCTCTCTACCAGTGTCCTCATAAACAAGATGTAACTTTCACTTTATTTTTTTAAAGATTTATTTATGCAAACAAGAACTGGGGTCCGGGTCAAAGGTGCGGGGGTAGTGAGAAGATTCAGAGTGGGGAGACAGAGTGGGGAGCAGAAAAAGCAGATTTACTGAAATGCACTGCTGAGGGTAGCAGCAAGCTAGACAGGAGAGGTCTGCTGTGCCATGTGGGTTAATTAGCTCCCTGGCTGGAGATTGAACTCATGCCACAGTGGCTGGTGATAGCTTGATAGCACTGAGACTTTAATGCCTGCATCACCAGAGAGGCCCAGCAGCTTTCACTGTAAATGATTAGAAATACTCCATTTCAATCACACCCATTTCCTGATCAGTCAGAATCATTGTAATATCAATACATATAACATTCTGAAATCTAAATGTATAAATTTCATCAAAATAGTTACAAAGATATCTAGTGTTTGTTTTCTACTTAGCTGTATCTTACCAGGTGATGTAGTACAGAGGATACATTCAGCACAGTGTACAGTGGCATGCTGTCAAACTCTTGATGGTTTGAGGTGGACATAAGACCTGAAGTTCAGTTTCAAATCAAATTGATTGTTTCCAAGTAGTTTTTTATGTAGCACTTGTAGCAGAATTAAGTGCTTTTAATAGGACTTTATAGAGAGTTTAAAATGACATATATTTTTTAAATACATGTCAATGACATGTATTATTTAAATACATGTCATTTTAAACTATGCATGTCTGTGTATATATATAATGTATTATTATAATGTGTGTGTATATATATATATATATATATACATACATACATATAAATACACACACACACATATACAGTGATATAAAACAGGAATATAGATTCTCTCCCATTCACCTATGATAGCTATATGAACAACTGAATCTAGTGATTTTAGAATGGCATAAAATCTACTAATACCCTGGAAACAAGATAGGTAATTGATTCATGAGTTTTTTCCATTTACTAGTTGAAATCATGTATTGATTTCCTACTAGGTCTGGGTAGTAGATAAGGGAACAGGAAATAAAAATGGCTCTTGGTCTCAATATTTCTGCTTTGAAAGAAGTAGTCAAAAATGGAAACCAGAGAAACCAATCAAACAGGTAAATCTCTTCTGGGCATCCTTTGTAATCGCAATCAAAAATCCAGACACAGAATGGTATATGGTATAGTTCTTCAAAACACACTAGCAGTGGTTTCACTCCTTAGTTTATATTCAGGGATCCTGTTTATTTGAAATTACTTTGGATTACTTCAGCCAAGTTTATTACAGGAGGGTGTAAAAGACTAATTTTAGCTAACTTATCTAATTCTATTGTAATAAGCTAGATTCAAATACACCTATACTGATTCGATATCATAGACTTGTCACTTCCTAGACTTTATAAACAAATATAAAAGGCATACTTTGGGCACTATTTCAAAATATATCCTTTAAATAGATGTGACTTAAAATATATTGACCCAACAGATGAAACTTAAAAAAAAAAAAAGCAGTTGATAGAAGAGCTATAATCTTTCAGTACTAACTTATAATAGGGTATTAATTCCGTTTTCTCTGGGCATTTTTAAACAGCAAATTACATGATATTTAGATTGTCAAATGGTTAGCTCTTTCATTCAAACATGACTGCTTTGCTAAGATGCAGAAGCTAAGTAAGTCTTTTATTTTTCCTTTTATTTTTAACTGCTTATAGCCACTCAGGAGCCTTCTTTCTGGTCTCAATTTTCCCTACTGAGATGCTGTATTATGTAGTACTATATAAATGATAAATATTACCAAAAAACTCCAAAAAAACAGGGAAGCAAGTACTGGAATATAGGAAAATAAAGGAAGTAGTGGATTTGTTCCAAAGAAATCCATTATCTAAATTATTTGTGCCTTTTTCCATCACAGTCTCAATTACATCTTTCAGACACTATTCAACATAAGCTATCTGGGCATACAGAGTAAGGAGAAAATCTGTTGAAGAGGCTCGATGAAAGTAGGGGCTTCCCTTTCAGTCACTATTCCTATTTCTAGGAGAATACTCAGTTTCTAAGAATGCTGCAGTTTTTAGAACTCTTGTTGACCTATTATTTGTAAAATCTTAACAAAAGGGAAAAAATCATAACAGGAAAACCACTTGCTTCAGTAGATTATTTTACAGCAAAATGGTATATTGGTTGGTGGGCTACATTTACACTACTGTAGACCACTCAAGTTAGGGGTTTCAGCAAAAGAACTGTTAACAGATGCAGACATCTGAATGTTATCAAGGCACATAGTCATGGTATAAATGGCTCTTTTGTCTAGTTTTTCTATATATTTCTGCTAAATAGATGTAATTCTGAATTGCCTTTCTCATAATGTTGAAATCAGTTGATCTACAAAACTCATGCAACACGATTGCAGCAAGATCAATTGTGAAAAGCAATGGGGCCTGCTTTAATTTATAAAATGCAGCATTAATGCAGTCTTTTGTAATCTGAAAATTCAAAGAAAATGAAAACCAACACTGTTTGGTTCTTTTATTTGCATACTGTCAAATCAGATAAAATACTTGAATGCCTGTTTTTATAAAAGAAGACTGACTAGAAGTAACTATGAACATCTTTAAGGAATTAAGAAAAAAGATAAACAGGATTCACGTGGAAGTGATTTCAACATGAGTAGTGGTTCTTTTCCTAATATTGTATATTCTTTATCCATTTCACCTGTGGCCCTTAAAGTCCATTCCCCATAGTTGGAATTGAAAATCCATAGTGTTTAAAATAATACATATACATCAAATAGAAAGTCTTAAAAATAGTAAATGGTGAATTTTGCAATGAGGAACTTGGAAAGCAGGGGAAACAGTATATTCTAACAGTGCTCCCAATGACTTTTCCTTGATTTAATCTGAATCTTACTGACCTCTGGAATCTAAGCACAAAAAAAAAAAAAAAAAAAAAATGGTCATTCCATAATATATGCCAATCACGCATGGGGGAAAGAAAGATAATACAAAAACAACATAAAATGTAAAAACTAAGATAGGATGTGCCAAATACTATTTAACAGTTTGGGAGTGATTAATGGTAGAAACAATATGGTAATATGGTCATATTTAACTTGAGAAACTCCAAGTTCCCTGTGCTGCTTAGGGATCATAGCTTTTTCTCTATTTTTTCTTAAAATGGAAGGAAGTTTTGTTCAAATGATTCTCAAGAGAAAATTCCTACCATCAGTTAATCATAGCCCAATAAAGCATCATATTAGGATCTTTAGACACTGTATTCATATCTAACATAAAATAAAAGTTTATAAAATAAAAGATCCTAACATTATCTGGAGTCCCTAAGATTAATACCACTTTTCCATAAACCTCTCTAGCAAGCAGGGTATTGTTTCAATATGAAGGATACATGTCTTATTATATTGATATCATAAACATTTTTTTCAGTTGAATTGTAATTTGCTGAATTTCATCAAGTTGCAGTGGTATATTTGCTTTTCAAAGCAGCTTTATAGGCATTATGTTACATAACTACTGAAGTAGTTACGATACCTCAATTCAAAAGAAGTATCATTTTAGCAATGTGTGAAGTGTGTCCTGTGTATGCAGCCCCTAGAGCATTTTCTCATTCTTTATGATGTACTGCTGTAGAAGTACAATTCAGGTCATTACCTCCAGTGCTCTCCAGTGTGGAGAAGGACATTATATTAAATTAGTAGTGGACATACGAATGCTTCTTCGACAAAGCACATCAAAGCTGTGAATTTGCAACATCACTGTTAAATTCCAAATCTCTGGTTATTGCAGATTGTTTGCAAATGGCCAGGTTTTTATCACAAGGGAACGTATGAAACATTGTTATCCCTTTTGATGACAGTCCTGACACTGCATTTAGGCAGAATACCTTTATAGAAAATAAAATTTGTGTTAGTGTTAGTGTGTGTGTGAGTGTGTGTTTAGTCAAATTTTTCATCTCTTGTAAGTGGAATAACTTTTCGTTTAAATCAATTACTATGGCTTTTGTTCAATGCAGGACATACATGACCTGATCTTTCTGCTTTGCAAAGGGAAAGTCTAGAATTGTAGAGTTATCAGAAATGCAAAAATGTCAAATGATTGTTTTTAGATATTGAATAAGAGAGGACACATGACTGTGATCCTTGAAAAAAGAGAAATTAAGGGCTCTGTCAGACATTTGCTCCAATTTTTACCAGGAAAAATTTCCAGATTACAGCATAGGAAGGGAGACCTTACAGACCATAAAAGAGTTCCATAAAGATTTTTCTTTAACAATGGTAATCAGTAAGAATCAACACACACATAATAATAATAATGATATACTGGAGACAACTTTATGTCTATGTATTTTATGTATTAGTGAAATATATAAATTTCTTATAAGGCACATATATTCAAAGCTGATGTAAAAATCAAAAAAATCCATAAAGGTCTTATAGCAATTAAAATAGATTCTGATAAAAAGTAACATATTCTAAATCATATGGAAATGTAAATTCAGCAACAAAGTTAATGAGTTGTACTTCTTGAATTCAAGCCTTTTCAAAGACTTGTAGTCACCAGGACAGTGTAACATCAGCACAAGAGAAAACATTAGACTAATGGAGCAGAAGAGAGACTTAGATGGTCAAATAATTTTGACAAGGTGCTGAGAAATTAAATGACGAAAAGATTTGAACAAAAGGTATAGAAATAATTGTTACATCCTATTGACAGTGAACTTTACTACTAACTCACATCGTACCAACAGTTAATTTGAATTGGACATCAGTCTTAACCCAGAAGCTAAAATAATACAACCTTTACAAAAACACAGAATATATTTTCAAACTTTGACAAAATGATCTGTAACACAGAGCACAAAATATATAAACCATTTTTTAAAAAATGGACATATTGTACTTCTTTAAAATTAATATTCTGGGGTCCATCCTGGTGGCCTTAGGATTAAGTCTCAGCATGATCATTCCCTACAGACTAAGTTCCATCCCCAGGCAGGGAGCTAACCCACATATGGCGCAGCACACCTCTCCTGTTTTGCCCACTGCTCCCATTAGCAGTGCAATTCACTACAACCTCCTATTCTGCTCCCAACTCTATCTCTGGTGAGTCCTCTCACTCCCCTCCCTCTCCTGTACCTCCGGCCTACAACCCAGTTCTTCTATGCAAAAAATAAAAAAATATATATTCTATTTTTAAATGATTACGTAAAAAATGAAAAGATAAGATACACAGCAGAAAAATATATTCACTATGCATATATTTGACAAAGAACTTATATCCAGAATATATACTCAGTAGTAAAATGCAATCCAATAAGGAGTGGACAAAAGCTAAATAGAAACTTTATGGAAGGAGATGTGTGTTCACTTAGCACAATATGAATAACTAATACTTACATTGTTAAGAAAATGAAATAAAAATTACAGTGAAGTATTACATTGACGTTACAATTATTAACATTAATAAAATTGGTCTTAAAATGAAATAAAATGGAACCCTCCTACACTGTTTGTGAGATTGTAAAATGTACAAGTACTTTGAAAAGCATTTTAGTAATTTCTTAAATATTTAGATTATATACTGCCCAACAGTTCCATTCTTAGATGTTTACCAAGAGAAATTAAACTATATATACAAACAAAAACTTGAATGGCAGCTTTTTATTGATAATCCTAATTTGGAAACGACCCAAGCACCCATCCACAGTTGAGAATATAAATATATTGTAATGTATTTGTAAAATGCATAGTGCTCAGTAATTCAAAGGAACATACTACTAATAGACATAACATGAGTGAATCTCAAAAATATTTTGAGTGAAAGAAGTGTAATATATAAGAGAATATAAAGTATCATCTCATTTTTATAAAACTCTATGAAAGATAAATTGAATATGTAATGACAAAAAGAATCAGAATTTCTAGGACAGGGTGTAGGAAGATTTTCTTGTAAGGGACATAAGATAACCTTTTTTGCAGAGGTACTTGTTTTATATTTTGATTGTGCGGGTAGTTAAATGGATATACACCTTTGTAAAAATTCACTTAGGCATACACTGAAAATGTATAATACATAGCAATTATGCATTGAAATTATTGATTTCAAATATAAGGAAAATAAATGGTAACAGAATGTAGATGTAAGAAAACTGATCTATTCCTGTTCTAAGTACCAGTATTTCAGAAAAAGTCAATGCTTAAACCACAAACATAATTCAGTAATATATGAGACCAATTATAAGGTCTCTAGTGAACAGAACCATAACCTTCGTAGCTTTCATTACAATGATCCAGCTCATATTTAAAATGAACTACATAGTATGGTATTACTCCTCAAGTTTCAGCAAAAATTGCAGTGGCGGTATCTCCAGGTGATCAAAGCTGAAAGAATGTATGGTATAAGGATGATGGATCATAAATTTAACATCCGAATAGCTTGCTTAATCAGATAAGACATTTTCCAAGACAAGGAATTCTGGTCAAATATAGGTAAGTTTCAAGACAAGGAGAATAAGCAGAGAGCAATGAGTCTTATATGGATGGGAGAAGTCATGTATGGAGTTAAGTTTAGGAAGCAAAATTGCCTTTAGGTATAGGTAAGGAAGCTCTAATGAGTCTTGATGGAAGTGAATGTGCATGAACTTCTTTCTGTTTTGATATATGATGTGTATCCACATCTGTACCAGTGTGTAGTACATAAGAAGCACTTGACAATGTTTGCTGAATGAATAAGCTAATTGATAAGGATAGGCAGTTATCAAAAGAGTATATAAGACAACAAAAATAAAATTAATATTCAAACTCAGCAAAACACTAGGCACCAACTATAGTCATCACACTATGGCTTTTATAACTATGACTTCATAATTTTAACTAAAATCAAATTGAAACATTTAAATTCTAAAATCATCAATGAATATCATGAAATATTTTTCAAAGAAGGGGGATATGTAAGGTTAATTAAAGCAGGACGTTATAAGGAAGTCATTTTTAACTATGTTTAAAATTGCTCAGTTCCCATCTGTTCACATTACATTTAGGAGCTTTAGGGGAAAAACCACTTTGACCTGAAGTTCAGAGCTAAACCTCAAGTTAAAATAAAAGCTCTTCAGCATTAATTAAAATGATGAAAGAAAAGAAAAGTTAGAGAACTATGTACTTGTAATAGTCTCTCAACTAGTCACATTTTGAATGACAGCAAGTCATTAAACTGTATCGGTAAAAAAGGATAAAGACCTTCAATAGAAATATCACTCTTCAATATAGTAAAATAGTGTCTATTCCATTTTCCTGACTTTAGTAGACTCTTGTGCTTTGGTGTGCTCAATGTTATGCAGGTTTCTCTTGGGTGTCCCGGATCTGCCAGGGGCAGATCTAACTGGGTCCCTTCAGTGTGCTGTGTGAATCTTTACCACTCTGAACTCCTTCTGCTTAGAATCGACCAGATACCCCAAGAAACTCTTGGACTCACACATAGGGTTATTCAGAGACCCTGTGATTGAAATGATTCTAGGAAAAAGACTCAGGGAGAAGCCTGCTTCTGTTATCCAGGGTGGTAGTGTTCTCTAGGATTGTACAAAATGGGGCTTCCAGAATGTGCTGAAATGCTTATTTAGGATGATCTAAATTGTTTATACACACAGGGGCCCTGTTTAAGAGTATCTCCTTTCATCTAGTCTAAAAGAAGAAAGAAAAACGTAAACTAATGAAATGGTAAAATTACAACATCTGAAAGAAGATCTAACAATAGTGAAATATGAGCAGTCTATTACATTGGTGAACATTGAGACCATTACTGACTTAAAAAGGCCCTAATCTGTAGTATTTTGGTGTGCTGAACATGAATATACCCTGAAAATTTTTTTTCTACATACAAGCTGGGGTACAGGCCAGAGGTGTGGGGAGGCGAGAGGGTTCACCAGAGACAGAGTGGGGAGCAGAACAGGCAGATCAGAAGTACACTGCTGAGGGGAGCAGCGGGTGAGGCAGGAGAGGTCTGCCCCACCATGTGGGATTCTCCCCCGCCTGGCGTCGAACTCGTGTCGCCACTGCCGACAGCTCCACAGCGCAGCGCTCAACCGCTGCGCCACGGGGGAGGCCCTGAAAATTTTTTATTAGCTCTCGTTCTGAAGGTATTTCATAGAATTCATTTTATGTTTCACCATGTAAATTTATCCAGTAGGACTGCAACAACATCCTAAATCACCCTAGAATGATATAATATTGCATCGCATTGCATAATACCATCATGCACACATCATCCAGAGTTGATTGCATCATTTTCTGATGCAATGCAATACTACTTCCAGGCAGCTACTGAAGTAAGCTGACGTCATCAGTGCACTATAGAAAGCCCTGTCGGAAAAGTTGAGTGTTGAAAATATTTTAGACTTTGTGTGAGACAGCTTAAGCTACTGTTCCATAGAAAAGTTATTATTTTATCCATTTAGACACAATACAGAACAACAATGCCTCGAAAGTGTGTTAATAGTGTGGACAATTTCTGCTCTATTTTTGGGGAAGTGACATTTGCCAACCAGAAGAAAAGGATCACTTGTCAAGTGAAGAAGGCTTATCAGCTTTATTTCAGATGCAAGGCTGGTGACCAAGACAAGCTTTGGGCCCCACATATATGCTGTACTACATGTACAACACAGCTTTTTTTGAATGGCAAAAGACCATCAATGCCGTTTGCAGTCCCCATGGTGTGGAGAAAGCCAAGCACCCACATAACAGACTGTTAATTCTGCTTGGTTCCTCCTCTTTCCAGTGGAATAATGAAGCAAAAGAAGTTGAGAATAGTCTACCCAAACATTCCATCTGCATTGAGACCAGTTCCACATGGTGAGGGACTTCCTAATCTAGAACCTCCAGCAGAATGTTCTCTTGATTCAACTGATGAGGACAAGGGTG
The DNA here is from genome assembly GCA_004024925.1 of Scalopus aquaticus. Taxonomy (NCBI): domain Eukaryota; kingdom Metazoa; phylum Chordata; class Mammalia; order Eulipotyphla; family Talpidae; genus Scalopus; species Scalopus aquaticus. The sequence goes on along the minus strand of PVIJ01003320.1, from coordinate 114,434 downwards.
AGCCAACCTGTTCCTCTCCTGTTCCATCAGCACTCAGTGAGCCAGATTTGCACTGTGGTGCATCATCAACCCCACATAGACTAACAAAGGAAGAACTAAATGAGCTGGTTCATGATTTGGACTTATCCAAGAACAAGGCAGAATTGCTAGGATCAAGACTCCAACAATGGAATCTTCTAGAAGATGTCACAATTACTTTCTATCTAAAGCGCCACCAGCAGTTGGAGCCTTTCTTCAGAAAGGAAAGTACTCTGGTATTCTGTTCCCATATTGAGGGCCTCATGAATGCCTTAGAAATCACTCATGACCCACAAGAATGGAGACTATTTCTAGACTCTTTGTAACTGAGTCTTAAGGCTGTGCTTTTGCACAGTGGAAACCGTCTTCCATCTATTCCAGTAGCGCATGCTGTCCACATGAAAGAGGCATACGATAACTTAAAGCAGCTACTGAACTCCATTGAGTATAACAAGTACAGCTGGCACATCTGTGGTGATTTGAAGCTAGTTGCCCTTTTAATGGGACTGTAGCAGGGATATACAAAATACATGTGTTTCTTATGTGTGTGGGATACCGAGCAAGTGAATTGCACTACTTGCGGAAGGAATGGACTCGCAGACAAAATGTAGCAGTTGGAGAGGAGAATATCCAGAACCCAACTCTGGTTGAGGTTCACAAAATCCTGATACCACCCCTTCACATCAAACTAGGTTTGATGAAGAATTTCGTGAAAGGCATGGACCGGACCTCGCCAGCTTTCCGATAACTGCATGTAAAATTTCGACTCAGCGAAGGAAAGATTAAAGAGGGAGTTTTTGTGGGCCCTCAGATTTGAGAGGTCTTCAAAGATAACCAGTTCAACAACCTGCTGCAGGGTGATGTGAAACAAGCATGGAATGCTTTTCACCTAGTGTCTACAAACTTTCTTGGGAATGTTAGGGCAGAAAACTACAAGCAACTAGTGGAAGGTATCAGAAACTTGGCTACAATATGTCTCTAAAGATCCACTTCCTTCATTCCTATCTGGATTTCTTCCCTGAAAACTGTGGTATGATTATTGATGAACATGGTAAACGTTTTCATCAAGATATCACATCAATGGAACAAGGATACCAGAAAAAATGGTCCACTACAATGCTGGTTGACTACTGCTTGACACTCCCCAGAGATGCTCCTGAACAGCTGTACAAGAGACAAGGGAAGAAATCTAAGAAGCAGTGTATGGCTTGATTTTTTACAGGTATTAATCGTAGGCCTATTACTATTGACATGCATTTTGTGATGTAAACATCCATTTATTGCAGATTACAAAAAAAAAAAACCTAGAGCCAAAATTAGAATTTGACTGTCATATTCATGTTGATCACATACAAATTGATAGGAAATGACTAATTTTATTTCAGTAACATGACTTTTGTAAAAATTTGTTGACCAGTGTTATAAACATGCCATAATATACATGTAATTCCACTAAGGTAAAGTTTAGAGACAAGACTTGGTATACTTCAAATCCAAGTTGATTAACACAAAAATCAGCCATTTCAAAGCCAAAGCTAGGTAAAATTTTGGAGTAATTAGAAAAAAAATGTTTTAGATTGGGGATGGAATATAAATTTGTTCTCTCGCTCCAAATATAGCACACTCACTGGGCAAAATGACTATGCTTTAGCAAACAAACCAACATACATTTGCAACCAATGGCTATTGAACTAGGCATGTCGAAAGGTTATTTAATGAGGCAGCATGCTATGCCTAAATGATTCCAGTGCTTTTAAATATTGTCTCTCACTTATTAGACATGTAATAAATCTTTATAATCTAAATGAAGCTTGTAATTTGTTGGATTTTTATATTAATGATGCATGAAATTTCTCTAAGAACAAAGTAAATTCATAGGTATTTAGGCCTCTCTGGTGGTGAAAGGGGTTAAGTCTCAGCACTATGAAGCTATCCAGAGCCACTGTAGCACGAGTTTGATGCCCAGCCAGGGAGCTAACCCACATGCACAGCAGACCTCTCATATCTCGGCCCTTGCTCCCCTCAGCAGTGTATTTCAGTCGATCCGCCCATGCTGCTCCCCACTCCATCTTTGGTGAATCCTCTCACGACCCTCCACACCTCTGGCCTACACCCCAGCTCTTGCATGTATAAATAAATACATCTTTAAAAAATCATGGGTATTTAAGACATCTTTGGAACACAACAACTCATGCAAAAGGAAGGCTTTTGTACAAGATAAGGTACTACTACTAAAATCTCACTGAATTGAGAATTAATACAATACATTTAAAATTGACCAATTTGGCCTTTTCCATGTTGAAATATACAAATAGCATTTGCAAAATAATATATGGAAGATGGGGTCAAAAAGAATGTGTTACCTTTGAGAAAGAATTTTGGCATTGCTTTTTAAGAAAGTACATAACAATCCCTGAGAATTCTGAGTAAAAACATTTTTAGATAAAATAATGCTTTTGACTGTTATCCAGGTGAAAGATTGGATCAAGTTCTAACCCGTTTTTCTTGTTTGTATATTATAAAAGACCTGAAGAATTAAAGTTTTTGCATGGTTGGATAATTTCTAGAGTCCATCTTTATGTATATTAATTCAAAATATGGAAAAAATAACTTTTAGTATCCTGAATTTGTAATTATCTTGCTGCTGATAAAATATGACATTTATCTAGAGAAAGTGATTATCTAGTTTGATTTGGCTACAGAAACAGCATGAGGACATAATTGCACATGGTCAATTCTGGGTTCTCTTAAACTAGATCCATTATTCATCGCAAGATACATTGAATTTAAACATTTTTAATTTTTTTTCAAAAAATTAAGTTTTCCTTAAAATGCTTCTCATTTCTAGGAGCTAAATTCTTCTAAAATTTTCCAGAGCAAATATAATCTAATGCTAATCTTGTGGGTTTAGGTATACATGAAAATTTGCTAGGTATATTTATATTCCAAATTCATTAAAAAAATTAGAAAATGCACAAATTATACAGGATGGGCTCTGAATGGAATAACCCATATTTTTAGAAAGTGATATAATGTAGGATAATCAAATAAAGTTATTTTAAAGTGATTTTTATAAGAACAGAGAAATGTAACTTTTTTTCAGCTTTGAAGAATTAGTTTTAAATATTTTTAGTATCACAAGTCAAAGTATTTGGAACTGAATTATCTCCTTTATGCTTATTAGCAATTTTAGATGATACTATTCAGGATAAAGAATATTGGGACTGAGTTGATGATTTAAATTGGTAATTCCATGTTGACATTTGCCTACTAGCTAAATTCTACCACCAAAATGATTCCCTGTCATATTTGCAATAAATAATAGAATTCTTACAGAAAAGATTGATTAAATTAGGTTTCTTTTTCTCTAACCACAAACATTGCTTCTATGCACTTTGTGCATTTTTAATTTTTATTATAATTTTATGCTTTTTAAATGGAGCTTCTGCCTAAGACGAGTTAGCTCCTAGGATTTTTCCTGGTTATCTCATTTGCCTCTCTCTCTGAAATCGTGCATGAAACATGCTCCAAAATACCCCCACTGAGACATACGAATTACCTGTCTACTTGTGGTTGAGAAAACTCAGAGGGAAATGTGCAATGAAGCTAAAACTCAGGCTTTTGCCAAAAGCAAAAATTGAACAAATAGCAGAAATCATGTGTTTATTATATAAAAGTTCCTATTTGGGTATGAATTTCTTTAAATCAAATGAAATAATCTTTTCTGTTTTTATGATGCTAAGGCTTATGCATTTAACATAGATAAATTTTTAATTAGTACTTTTTCTTTTTTAAGTTTCTATGCCTGATAGTAAAGCATTTCTCTAGAAGGTGAGGATACATTTTCTAACCAGTGAAACAATGAAGATAAAACCACTCCTGCCAACCCAACTGATCTCCTGCAAGGCATGTTTATTATTTAGACGTATTCAATAAATATATAGATGGTTTTTAAACTCTGCTTACTGCTTCTGCAATATCATTATTTTGATAGTTTGCTCCTAATTTCCATATGTTCTCTTCTTCCTTATTTCAAAAATAATCTTCAGGGTCTAGTCAACAAAACCTTTTGAGGAAAAAAAAAAAAAAACTCTTGCTTGTTTTTTTAAGAAAAATCCCATCTCAAATTATATCTGAAGATATTGTAGTATGAAAAACAAGATGAGATCAAAATTTTAGAAGTCAAGATGAGATCAAATTTCCAAAACTTAACTCAATAGTTTCCAAAGTGAGGTTGATAACATGATCTATTTGAGTTAAAAAAAGAAGATATTTCATATTTGTTTGCACTTAATTGATAATTTCTATTTTGTATACATTGTATAATGACCATACAATATATACAATTATCTTAGAAGACAATATAAAGGCAATAAAAGATCAAAGTATTTAAGGGTGTGCTTTTAGATTTTCCCTTATAATTTACAAAACAAAGCACTTCTTGAAAATTACTTCTGTGTACCTTATCATTAAAATAGGGATGAAAATAATACCTGTCTAATGAGGGACATAATGATTAAATGAGTTAATACTTGTAAAATACAAAGAATACTACATGACATGTTTAGCTTTTATTACATATAATATCCAATCTCATTTACAAATAAGTGGATATATTAAAAATATATACATCTAGAAACTTGTTAGGGTAGTACATGATTAATATTTGAAATCATTTAAGTATAAGTATTTCTAATGTGGAATACATATTGTGAGAGTACTTTTTAAAAGTAATCATCACTTTATACATGAGAAGAAAATTAAAAATTTAATATATAAAAAGTTCTCCTGATGAAAATATTTCCCTTGCTGAAGCAGGTCATAACAAAAAGTATTTCTGCTCCAGAAAAAGACAGACCCAGGTTTGTGTTTCACTCTGTTTTTATGTCTTTGTGTGATATTGGACAAATTAGTCCAGCCATTTAAAAGCCACTATTCTCATCTAATGATTGCAATAGTAATATTGTTTTATAGGCTTGTTGTAAAGATTAAGCATTTTCTTTAAAACAAAACAAAACAGGGAGCTGAGTGTACTGCTCACCACATAATTAATGTTAAATAAAAGAGTTTAGTTTCTCCTTGTCCTAACCATAGTGCCTCACACTCTTATCTTATTATCCCTCAGATAATAAAAGTTATTGGTTGAAATCTTGTCAGAATATCTTAGTTTGCATTATTTATTAGCTAATAAATTCACTTAAAGAATTGTGAGTATAGAATGATTATGTTGACAAGATTATGGAGCAGAATTCAGAATGAAGTGTTAAGTATTTCTTGTAGACAGGCTATGCACGACATGTCATTAACATCCTTCCCCTTTTTTTTTTTAAGATTTATTTATACATACATACAAGCTGGGGTACAGGCCAGAGGCATGGGGCGGCGAGAGGGTTCACCGGAGACAGAGTGGGGAGCAGCCCAGGTAGATAGTCAGAAACACACTGCTGAGGTCAGCAGCGGGCGGGGCAGGAGGGATCTGCCTGCCATGTGGGAATCTCCCTGGCCAGGCATTGAACTCGCATCGCCGCTGTCGACAGCTCCACAGTGCAGCGCTTAACCGCTGCGCCACCGGGGAGGCCCCAACATCCTTCCGTTTTGATGAAACTTCACAGACTAAGTCCATATGGTATTATCCATGAAACTGGTTGGCTGACATTCTCACTCAGCACAAGTATAAGACCAACCACAAGTACTTTATCCATGCTTATTTTCAACTTTTAAGAGTGAAATGGAAAGGAGGAAATTTTTTTTATTCTTAAGCATACTAAACTTTGGTCCATTGAAGCCTTTCTATGAACTATTCTTGCATACTTGAAACTATAAAAATTTCCAGACCAGGATCAGAGAGCAGTATCTTTATTAATGTATACCTCCATGCCTAAGGGACTGATGCCCACACCAAGCTTTCCCAAGAGAAGACTATACATAAGTGACTATATATAGTCACTTAAAAAATATTCTTCTCAGAACTTTCACTTTCACTACTCTAATAGCTTCTATAGGTAAAAATAAAGGACACAGTTTGGTTTCTTTTGAGTATATAAGAGACTGGGCGTCTCATACCAAAATCTGAATCCACTCGGGTATAGTAAGTGAACACTTGGTAACTTTCCTTTTAGCTGTACGCTATAACCATAATTTCAGGGCTATTTAGATGCCTGTCTATCATCTATCTATCTATCTATCTATCTATCTATCTATCTATCTATCTATCTATCTATCTATCTAGGTATCAACCAACTATCATTGATATATGTGATATGTATTTATATGAATTATTTACATATCATATATGCAATTTAATATGAAATTTATGTCATTAAGAAATCACATAATGTACAGGTGTCACAGAAAAATAGGAAAATGCTGTGAAATGTTGAAGTAAACCTCTTTCTTAAAGCACATTTACCTTACACTTGGCCCCTAATACAACAGAGGATTCAAAAACATCAAATTCCACATATCTTAAGAGATATTTATTTTGGCAATTCAAAATTTGATGAGTTCTAATGTGGGTATGTTGTTGAGATGTCTGTGGGCATCTAGGTGGCATGGGCAGTAAACAGCTGAATCAGTGAGTCTGGCTTCATAGGAACATTTCCAATAGCCATCATTACACAGGTCAGCAGTAAAGCCTTAAGGAGGAATGGGATTGTTAAAAGACTGTGTGTGTGTGGTAAGAAAAGAGTGGAGAACCAAAATTGAGGCACGCCAACCTTTGAAGGACTGCACAGAGATAAAGGAGTCTGAAGACAAGCCTGGAGGTGAGTGCCTGAAATACTATGAATTATCACAGAAACAAAGGGGAAAGCTTTTTATTAAGCAAATGCCAATGTTAAGATCTCTAGAGAAAGCACAGGTGTACAAAGCATGTGGAAACATGAACTAGGGCATAATTGTTAACTTGGTGAGACAGTTTCAAAAAAGTAAAATTGATAGCAGCTATATATTAATGAGTTAAAAGTAATAGAGAAGTCAAAATGTAGAGAGGAAGGTGGATAGGTATTGTTAATAATATTTAAGAACTTGGGAGCTTTATTAAAAATTATCTCATAAACAATTAAAGCCTTACAGAAATATGCTTAGCAAAATAATTCCTCCATCTTTAGTCCTAAGTCTCATTCTTTTCTATGTGGTCAACCTGATTACTCAATTTCTTAATAACACATTGTAGATTATTTAGATCAGAACATAGCAAAGCAATATTGGGTAATGTGATTGGACATATTTAAAATATACAGCATGGGACTTCCCTGGTGGCATAGGCATTCACCACTATCACTGCTGCAGCCTGAGTTCAATTTCCAGCCAAGTTGCTAACCCACATGGTACAGCAGATCTCTCCTGTCTTGCCCACTGCTCCCCTTAGTAGTGTATTTCAATAAAATCTGCCTGTTCTGCTCCCCCACTCTCTCTGGTAAATCCTCTCACCCCCCGCATCTCTGCCTACATGCCAGTTCTTGTATGCATAAATAAATAAAAAAAAATAACAGAAAATACAACATGGGTATCACAAAGAAAAAGGCTATAGTCACATATTATTTGAAATGGTCAAGGACATCACTTATGTTCAAGAAAAGTTCTGAGCTGATTCTAGGAGAATTGTTTTCAAAGCCAAAATCCTATTTACTGATGAATGAGACTATTGGTGATGTGAGAGGATATTTGATAAACATAGTTTTATTTGATGAGCAGAGTTACTCTTTACGCATAAACTTTTTAAATCAGCCTGTGTCATATAGTTTTTATTTTAGAGATTTAGTGCCTTCAAAAAGGATTTAATTAAACAAATGTTTAAATACTTGTCTATGAAAGGTGTTAACATATTAGTTTTCATCATTGATTATTTAAAGCAAAGGTTAAATCAATTCTTTCTTGCTGTCAATGAACTGAAGCTGTAGGAGAATAGTCAATGTAGAAGATCTCAGATATCTCAATGCCTGGATAGTAGAAAGAAATGGATACCAAGTGTAAAGAAATAAGCAAGAAAGTGACATGAATGCCTTCCTATGCTAGGTAGATAAGAACTTGCTCACATTCACCACCAAAAGTTTAAATCAATGAGGAGTAAGTTAATAGAAAATAGTTTAGTGTGGTCATTGAAAATATATTATTAGCAAAAAGTAGTAGCACTTAATATTAACATTATCTTTCTGGATTAGTTAATTCTTGAGCAAAGTTTTAAAAGAACTGCATTGATATAGATAAAATAAATGATACAACAAGTGTCAGATTTATAATGTTATTTTAAATATCTGTTGATTCCAAAAGAAAAACCACATTTATTTAACTGCTAGAGAGACTCATTCAGTTAATCCATCAACTATGTCCACCTGTATATAAATCCATGCAAGAGAGGAAGACTGCTTTTCTTGAAGATTAAGCACCACAGAGTCTGGATTTTTTTCTCATTCTTCTGTTACCACATTTTTATATTATTTATTTCATTAACTCATTTTCTAGCAATATGTTCTCAATTTGTGCTGACTCATCACATGCTCTAGATAGGTAATCTGCAAAACTTTATATCTCTGAAATGGTTCTAAGCTTCACAAACTAAAGGAGAAAGGGCCATTAATTCTTCATTCACATAAACTATGTACTTGTCATCACATTCAAACCTTTAGATCCTCAAACAGATGGTGAATGGGTTCAGAAGAACCTGGGATTTGACTATTTTTCAAAACACTACTTTGGCGATCAGGAAACTTATTTAAACTCTCAAACATTAATATCTTTGCTTTTTAAATGTTCTTCTAATACTTATACTGTCTATTCCTTAAGTACAATTATCTCAGTCTTGATCAAAAAAGAGGTCTTTATAACACAGTCCTATTCAAAACACAAGTAAATTTAACTAAGAATTGGCCCCTGTTCCACAACACTTATTTCTTGACATTTAGATCCCACAGCATTCAGGAAACTTTTTTGGAAACCAGGAAAGTGTCAGAGAAATGTAACCATCCCATATTCAAACTACAACTCCTCTCAATGTCTCTATTTAGTTATTGCTCTGATAATTGGTTTTAGTTATGCATATATATGTGTGTGTGTGTGTGTGTGTGTGTGTGTGTGTGTGTGTGTGTATAAGCTATTCAAAATGAGGGAATTTGGAAGCAATTATAATTCTTATTTTTTATGTTTACTACAATATCTACTTCAGTCTTTTACCAATTGAGTTAAATTAATATCAAATGGCAATTTTTAGAATTCATTTATTCCTAAAATTATTTCAACCTGAAAGTCAAATTATTTTATTACCAACAATTAATATATGCCTCATTATTCAGAATATGATAAAAACTAAACCGATCTGAGAATCCAAATACCCTAAACTAAGGATAATTCATAATCACAGACCCTCTAAATACCTAATAGGTAAAAAGGGAATTGATTCAAACTTGAACATTTTACATGAGACTTTACCACATATGACAGTGGGAACATTTCAATTCCAAATGCACTTTTCATGGAAAATCAGTGTGGATTTAACAGATAGCAAATTCTCTAAGAAAAAATTCATGATACAACTTAGAAAATCACCAGTTGTAAATCACTGGAACTGGCTGAGTGCTCTATAAAGAAGTGTAGAGGAAATACAGTGTGAAAGATATTGACAAGGATATGTAAAAAGCAATAAGCACTTGCTGATTGAAACATTTCCCATATTCAAAAGGGAATCTAGAAATCTCAGTGATATATGAGGTTAAAATAAGAAATGTAGTAAATAATATAGTAAATAGATGATTCATTTCAACTAACTGCTATGTACTTCATAGATAATTGTGTTAAGGTTCAAAAATTAGATGATGGACCTTTTCTTGATTAAGGCACTCATTTTTACCATAAACCTCATGATTTAGAACTTTTTCTCTCCTAACTGAAGATACTAAATTACTTTTAAGTTTGTTTGGTTTGCATTTTGCCAAGACATTAGCAATTAAGTATTTTGACAGCATTAAAAAAAAGTGTTTACACAGCAAAAAGCAAAACATATATAATTGAAAACATTAAGATGCATCATGATACTTTAGCCTATGTTATTTTAAATATATCTTTTTCAGGCTTCTTGAAATCTTTAAAACAACTTCTGTATCCCCAAATTATAATTTCAAAGACTTTAATATCTGGAGAGCTCTTAAAATAAACTTTGTAAACAAACTAAAAGTTTGCACTAACAAACTTTTTATACTTTATTATAATTTTTTCGAATTATTTAAAAAGTTCTCCAAAAAAGAAAAAAAATATAGCAATAAATATCCTTTCAAAATATTTTGAGATAGGTTTAAAAAACTTTTTTCTTATGAGAATTTGAGATGTTATTTTCTGCCTGGCTATGTGGCTGAAGACACAGGTGGACATCACCCAGCTGTTCTAGCCAGTGGTCCTCTTTGTGTGGCACTGTCCTTTACCCATTAGAAGTTGAACACTTGTTCTCAGTAATTTATCTGTAGAAACATTAACATCAGCAATGTATCAATTTTCACAGCCTTCTAGATTGTAATGTTGTGAAAATTTATATCTCTTAATGACCAGGATAGCTCCAAGAAGTAAAAAGAAGTTCTTTTGCTTTACTTTCAAAGTAGGACACAATGAAGTTATCTGAATTTATTTTTTAAACCACATAATCAGAAATAGAAATCCAGTTTTCCATTAAGTTTACTATTCATATCCCAGAGATGAATCTGCATGCTTCTCTACTTCAGTGGTACACATTTTCATGCTGTCTAAGTGGGTTAAAGAAGTGATTTAAGGTTCTGAAACAATTGTGTTTTTACCCCTGTGAAATTATAATTGATGTGTCGGGTGGTTGTATTTCTGTCCTGACTTCATTATTACTATTTCTCAACAAGGTATATCGATGAACTCTAATGCAATTAATACTTTTTTATTCTGTTAAGATAGAGGGTAAAAGAAAAAGATAAAAAATGTGAGTATATGTTTAAAAAATTCTAGGATAATTTTAGTATATCAGAACTAGAGCAGCATCAGATTCCCACATTGTGTCTGAATTTACCAGCTCCTAAAAGTGTGAAAAAGGCTTAGAAACTTCATAGCTACCTCAATGCCCATGATCCACCCACTTTAGGGTGTGATTTGAAAAGCAAATGGTGTGTTGATGGCATTAAAAAAGGTATAAAAGACATTTTAATGACAGCGTAATCAAAGATTATACACCAGCTGTCACAACCAAGGCAACCATAGTAATTGGGGGTGACCAGAAGGCTTTCCAAAATAAGCTTCTTTTAAAGATTCATTTAAAACTGTCACCAAGGAACTGTTGACATTTTAATTTTTTCTTTAGTTTGGGAGTTGTTATTTTATTTCTTTTTATCTTTCCTTTATGGATCAGTATAGCTCAATGAATTATCAGACTGCTCTAGAGTGAATGATCAGATACCGAAGCAAAGGAAAATATATTTGTATGACGGATAATTTTATTAAAATTAAGGTTATTTTGAAGACAAACATTGAAATAATTAATATATCAGTTTGTCTTAAATATCACATAGTAATTATTTGTACATGGATTATTAGTATTTATAACATTAGTTTGGTTAGTAACATTTCTTGATATTCTGCGCCAATAATTCCATGGTAAAAAAGCAATAGTTAGCATTAAAATAATTGTCATGTGTAAGTGATAATGATGTTTCTTACAGTCATATTCTTTAAGAGTTTGTATAAGAAATGCTACAAATATATTAAATAAATGGATAATCATTCAGTAGTCAGCATTCGTTTTGAATCTTTCCTATAAACCTCACACAATTTATACTACTATAATAGTCTATAACATTTTAGTATTTCACAAAATGTTTTCTACACATTTCAGTTCTCACAACAGTCCTGTAGGATATAAATTAACAGTCAGAATATGCAGATGTTGAAACTGAGAAAGGGAAAAGTTGACTATTTAGATTATATAATAAGGAAACAGCATATCTGAAACTTTAGGACATCTTTGCCAATGCTCAATATTCCAATCTATTTTAAATCAATTTAAAAGGTGGGCATTAGGGCCTCCCTGGTGGCGCAGTGGTTAAGCACTGCCCTGTGGAGCTGTGACGGGAGTTAGAGTTAGACGCCCGGCCAGGGAGATTCCCACATGGTGCAGCAGACCTCTCCTGCCTCGTCCGCTGCTCCCCTCAGCAGTGTTTCCATCAATCTGCCTGTGCTGCTCCCCACTCTGTCTCTGGTGAATCCTCTTGCCACCCCACACCTCTGGCCTGTACCCCATCTTGTATGCATGAATAAATAAATCTTAAAAAAAGAATAAAATAAAAGGTGGGCATTATATATTATTATAGTTAATATAATTTATTTAATAACCACTAAAGTTAAGCATCATTTCAGCTGCATATTTGCCATTAGGACATATATTTTTGGAGGAATGTCTGTAGAATTTTTTTTAATTGGGTTGCTTTCTTGTTATTGAGTTTTGACAGTTCTTTATATAATCTGCTTACAAATCCTGTGTGAGATACATAATTTACAAATATTTTTCCCAGCGTGCAGTGTGTCTTTTATATTTCTTCATCATTCAAACCAGATATTTTTAATTTAATAAAAACAGCTTGTTAGTTTATTTTAACCATTGTATTTTTGATACCATATCTAATAAAATGAACCCAAAATTTTCTCATATTTTATTCTACACTTTTTTTTAAAGATTAATTTATTTATGCATACAAGAGCTGGGTGTAGGCCAGAAGTGTGGGGGAGGGTGAGAGGATTCACCAGAGAGAGTGGGGAGCAGAAGAGGGAGATAGATTGAAATACACTGCTGAGGGAAGCAGTGGGCAAGTCAGGAGAGGTCTGCTGTGCCATGTGGGAAGCTCCCTGGCCAGGGATCAAGCTCATGCTGCAGTGGCTCTGGATAGCTTCATAGTGCCAATATTTAACCCGTTGTACCAACATGGAGCAATTCTATTATTTTAAAGATTTTATATTTTTTTTGAAGTGTATGTTGAGTACCTTTATGTATCCTTCTACCAGCTCAAGTAATTAAAAAACCCAGGGATGATTATGCCTTTGACACTACAGTATCAAACACCTTATACTTCATCTCTCTAGACATCACCTTATAGGTTGGTTGTTATCTTGGGCCACCACCCAGTGTTCTCTTGAGTTCTAGTCATCCTGATTAGTGATGGGATTTTAACAAATGTAACAATAAAAAACACAACATCTAAAATCACAACTTTAGGCCTAAATAGCAATTGTAACATAAGATGATTAGAGCAGTACTGGGAAGAAAATAAGTTCAGTTAAATCCAAAGAAATAACAGCATCACAGTGAAGAGGCGAAATCCACACCCCAAGTAATGGACCAAGACAAAACCCTAGGAAAAAGTCTAATGCAACAAAGCTAAGCAAACTGCTGGAAGAGATTCCAAAGTAGCAGTCTTAATGAAGCTTATTAAATTAGGGGAACGATAAATGAACAAAATGAGAACAAAACAAGGACAGAGTGATCTATAATCATAGCCTTGTCAAGGCCAACTCTACCAGCATAGCTTTCTCAGAAGCTCCTGACAACAACTGACCATGAAATAACCTTTACACTCTGAGTTCTCAGTTTCTGGAGATAGTCCATTTTGCCTTGATCGCTACAGTCTTACTGAAAAAAAAAATTAAAAATCATATAAGTAAAAGCCAATGAAATAAAACATAGGCTCATATACCTTACTCTCTGGTGCTACTAGGCAGGCAGGGGAAAAAAAAGAGTAAAATCCCCTTTTAATTTGCATCAAAAAGGATGAAGTAACTTGGGGCATGCTTAAGATGGAGAAGGAAAAGGGCCTTCCTGGTGGCTCAGTGGTTAGGCGCTGAGCTATGGAGCTGTCAAGCAGCAGCGATGCAAGTTCGACGCCCAGCCAGGGAGAATCCCACATGGTGCGGCAGACCTCTCCTGCCTCGCCCACTGCTCCCCTCAGCAGTGTATTTCTGATCTGCCTGTTCTTCTCCCTACTCTGTCTCTGCTGAACCCTCTGGCCGCCCCACACCTCTGGCCTGTACCCCAGCTTGTATGTATAAATAAATAAATCTTTTAAAAAAAAAAGGATGAAGAAGGAAAAGGGTCTTTTAACTAAAAAAAAAAAAAACTGTAAGAGACTGTCAAGGAAATAAAATAATTCACAAATGAAAGATGGAAAGATATCAGCTGCTTATGCATTAAAAAAAAAAAAAAACGAGCTATAATGGCTATATGACCTAAAGAAATTTATAGATTTAATGCAACCTATTAATTATATTCTTTGAATATTATTTACAGAGTAACAAAAGCACAAATGCCCTTCTCTCCTGATTTCCTTTCCTCCACCATCTTATGTATATTGCTTTCAAAACCACTTATATTATAAATTATTTGCCATAAACTGTTTTTACCAAAGAGAATATAACTTGAAGTAATGGATAGAGTGATTTTTGTTGAATTACTGTGTCTACAGAACTTAGAATATTTATATTCCAGGGACTCTAAATGCAGATAAGATGAATGAACTATTTTTTAAGAGATATCTATGAAAATAACTATTTTAAAATGAAAACTTTAGTAAGATATACTAACTAACTTTATAATCAAGATAAATTGTTTAATTTGTAGAAAAGGTAAAATTCTAGAATTGGTAAAAAGAACAAAAACTTCAATAGAAATGCTACTAAACAGAAATGGTAATCTCCCTACTCTAAAATTTTAAGAAATATACTCCCTATCTTATATATGCTATATAAAAAATGAATAAAGAAAAAGAAAAAATAGAGAAATGCAGTTCAATTTATATTTCATATAATATATAAATATAAATACAAATAGGCATACTTAGTTTCAAACAAATAATTAAAACGTGAGACATTCTCTTGCAGGTTCTAGAGATGGAAGGTAGGGTGTGGTATAAAGGGAGTAGGGATTCATTTTTCTATGGTGAGGGTTATAACATATACCTGAAAAAGTGTGACCTATGCCCCTAAATCAGATGCTTTTGTAAAACAATATGATCAAGACATTCTCAATACAAAACTCTTGTATCTGTCATTTATTCCCTTAGAGTAATTAAAGTTTAAGTGGAAAAAAATACAGCAGAGGTGCCACACAGCTAATAGTTTATCCTGGTGGATATTAATTAATGAGCCTAATGGCTACACACATTCACTGCTAGCATGTGAGGAATGTTTGAAAACCAGCCACATCATAGAAAATCAAACAAGTCTCAGCAAATAAAAAGGAAACTATATTATAAATTACAAACAAAATTAAGTTAGAAGTCAATGACAACAAGATAGCTTTCTAAGAGCCTTTGTAATATAAAAGCACACTTTAAAATGTCTCAGAAGCAGCAGAATCACAGTACTTACAACAAATGAAATCAATATCCAGTAAAAGGAAGGAGAGATAAATGAAATAAAAGTCAAAAGCTGGTTCTTTGTAAAGATAAACAAGATAGACATTTTTTTTTTGCTAGTCTCACTAAGAAAAAGGAGAGGAAATTCTAACAAAGAGAATCATTAATGAAGAGAAGTTACAACAGCTACCAAAGAGATACAAAAAATCATAAGGCTACTATGAGCATCTTTATGCCAGTAAATAATCTAAAAGAAACAGCTAAATTCTTAGAACTGCAAAACCTTCCAACACTGAATTGAGAAGGAATAAAAAATCTGAGTAGACCAATTACAAGCAAGGAAATTAAAACAAGACAAAGGTGTCATTCTCACCACTACTTTTCAACGTAATATTGGAAGTCCTAGCTAGTGCAATTGAGGAGAAAGAAATAAAATGAATTCAAATTGTTAAAGAAGTAAAACTCACTGTTTTCAGATGACATGATAATGTATATAGAAAGCTCATTTTATGGGACTAATAAGCTTATTTAACTTTATTACCTATATTTATGCAAGAAAATCATTTAAAAAAGAAAATAGAAGCCCAACTCATAGATTGAATATTGAAAAAACCCACCACAATATATTAGCAAAACATATCAAACATCATTATATGTAATTCAGTTTACATATGTTAAGAAGAATTTCTGTAGGTCCAGGCAACTACAATTTGATGGTCATGTAACCACTTACTCCAAGGCACAGAAGATGAATAATTTTTCTGCTTTCCATGAAGTCTACTACCTAATTAAAAAATCACTGGGCCCTGCTCTACATTCCTAAAGGATGACATAAATCCACAGCATTCTTAGGACTATGGGCCCGCATCACTCCTTGGAATTTAGAAGCAAGGGAAACAAACAAATGTGCTTTTGCTCATACTGCTTGTTCTGCCTTAAGAAATAAAATCCTTAGTCTCTAGCCCAAGAATACCCGTGAATATTGTCATCCCTGAGTCAGTAACAGGTAGGTAAGGCTAAAAACTAGGACTCTCCAAAAGTCCTGACAACATAACTATGTATATCTAAACATCATACAATACAACTGTATATAAATGTATATGTGAATATAACTTTATAGTTATTAAAAGTGATATAACATTCAATACCTGTCTTAACAAGAGAAGAACTTCCTTAAAATGATATATCCTATCTACACCTAACACACCTCTTACCATCTGTAATTGGCACCAAAATAATTTTTTTAGATTAAAATCAGAAAGAAGTTTTAAATGACTACTATTGCCATTTCTATTACATTACAGGGGAAGCTTCAGCTAGTGAACAGGAAAGGGGAAAAATGAAATGTGTGATAACTGAGAAGAAAAGAATTAGTACTATTTAAGATGAAAAGATTGTTGAAATAAATATACAAGGCAATTGACAGGAAAATAAATGAGCATGCTAATTAAATAACAACTAAAACTTTAACCTACAGAAATCACATCCTTTGAGTGTATAAGAAAATCTGAAAATTGTAGTTAAAAGATACTATCTTTAACATAACAACTACTTAGGTACCTCTTAATTATTTCTAACAAAATATATATAAGATCTTTACAGAGAAAATTATAAAGCATGGAAAATCACAAAATATCTAAATGCATGGATATTAACATATAAATCTAAATATTTAATTTTCTAAAAATTAAAAGGATAATAATTTATAAAGTAAATCATTTCATCTAAAGTTAATCTATAAATTAACTAAAATTTTACTAAAAATTCCAAGAGTTTTAAAGGACAATTTCAATATGATACTACAAATTATGACGAGAAAGGGTCAAAAATATATTCAAGCAATCCTGAAGAGGCAGCCAGGTTTGGAGGCCTTTCCATGAAATGAGTAGCAATACTGATTATGAAAATGTAATAGTCTTAACACGGAGTTGAAAGACATTCTGATCAATAGACAAAATAATAGAACATGAATAAATACACTATAGAAGCCAATATTTAGTAGAGAGAATACTTTATCACAATTGGGCAAATATGGGTTGTTCAATATATTTTTCTTGTATAATTATATATTTAAAAATTGAATTAAGATATTTAATTCATACTACATACAAAAATGAATTCTGAGATTATGTTAACTCTACCAGTTCTAGAATTTATAAACCTAAATATAGTAAAACAAAATATAGTTCACAAAATTGTTATAAAACTTAATTTCTGTCTCAAGTTCCACATGTAGGGAGCTTGAAAATCACCACTTCGTCTTATCAAATACAAAGCTAAATATACTGAAAAATCAACAATGCTTCTTGGATCATTAAGAGGAATGAAACACACAGGATCAACCACTGCCCCAAAGATTGGAGAGTCAAGACAAATGTGGCACATAAACGGAGTTATGACTTACCAGACAGAGATTCATCAGCAGAACCCACCACGGTAAATCGTGATAGTTCAAGAAATCTTGAACAGCAATTGATGAATTTCTGATGACTTAATGTAGACAACACTGAATGTTTAAAAACTCCAGGAGGAAGCAGTCTTAAGAGGTCCTCTATATTTTCTGAAATTTACACCCTGGAGCATCACCAGATTCCCATAGTAAATATCAGAGCAAAATCCCCTCCAACTTCTAGCAAAGAAAGGGGAAAAGGAACTACCTCGAAATATACTAGGACTCTTCTCTTCTTAAGGAAGTCTGCTCTCAAGAGAAACTACTTAACAAAACCTGACCTGCTGGGTTTTATCAGAGTCAACTGACCCAAAGAAAGGACATACCCAACTCCAGCTGACTTTAATTCTGAATCTCTTAAGGGCAAGGGAGAGGAGTAAAAAAGAGATCGGAGAAACACTTGTGATATTCAGTCCGAGATCATAGTCTTACTAAAAGACTAAGGCCTAATCATATCTATAGGCTACTTACCTCCCCACAAACCTCATAATATTATCAAAGACCTATTTATGGCAGTAATTTTTTCTACTATATTGTGAGCTGCTATTGAGAAAAATTACAAGATATATCAAAAGGCAAAACAATACAATTTGAAGAGCTAGCACAAGCATCAAAACTACATGTGCAAGGATATTGGAATTGTCATACAGAAATTCAAAGGACTATGCTAAAGTTTATAACGTTTCAAGTAGCAGATGGACAATGTAAGCAGAGAGATGGATATCCTAAGAAAGAATTTTTAAAAAGTGCTGGAATTACAAATCATTATAACAGAAAGGAGGAATGCCTGTGATGGGCTAATATGTAGACTGGACACAGCTGAGGATAGAATCTCTTTGCCATAGAACATATCAATAGATTCCTCAAAAACTGAAATGCAAAGAGAAGAAATATCTGAGGGGAAAAAAAAACAGAATAGAAAAATTTTGTAGGACAACTACAAAAATTGCATTTTATGTTTAATTGAAATACCAGAAGAAAGAAAGAAGCAAAAAAATATATATTGAAATAATGACTGAGAATTTCCTCAAATTAATGTTAGAAACCAAACCACATGTCCAGAAAATTCAGAGGACAACAGGCAGTATAAATGCAAAACAAAAATTTAAAAAATTCCATCAAAACAACTACACCTAAACATATTATTTTTAAACTACGAGAAATCAAAGGTAAAGAAAAAATTCGGAGTCAGGAAAAACACCTTACATATATGAAAACATATATGATATCTACCTAGTAGATAACAGGTAGCATTGAGATGTAGTCCACATGTGCAGAAAGCAGTAAATAATATGTAATCTTTATGTATAGCCTGCATGCTTAAAATACTTGCGTAAACTAGTCCTAAACTTGGCCCTATGCTGGCTTTGTATAAATACCATAAAAGCTCACAGGGTGGGGGCGGGGCACCCACCGGTGGGCTGGGGGCCCACTGCTGAATGCTGTCTCCTTTGCTATTTGCTACCGCTGTTGCTGCCAGGGACAAGGGGACTGGAACAGACCAGAGGGCCTGAGAGAGCCCAGGGGGACTCGAGTGGACCTGAGAGGACTTTTACCAACAGGACTGGGATGGAGTTGCCACCACCTGAGCCACCGGGCCAGGCTGCTCCTGCTTAGCAAACTGGACCGATAATACTGTTGGTATATGTGTACCTCTTGTTGCTGTAATAGAGACTTGTTCCTGGTCCCACTTATTGACTTTGTGACCGCATTTCTTGCTTGCCGACATCAAGAATCAGGCAAGCTTGTACCTGAGGCCCTATATCATGTAAGCAAGAAGAGAATGAAGTTAAATATTTAAGGTGTTGAAGAAAAAAACAACCACCTTGAAGTCTTTATCTTGTGAAATTATTGTTCAAAAGGGAAGGAAAATACATTTTCGGAAAATAAAAACTGAGCGAGTTCACTGTCAGTTGACCTGAGTTGCAAGAAATGTTAAAAGGGATTGTTTAGAGAGAAGGAAAATGTATCTAGATAACAGACAGAGATATAGAGATATTTGCATATACATATATTCATATATTATATAACATTTGTATAAATATATATATCAGTAATATTTATAAAATTATATAAAACTTTAGTTATACATGTGAAATGAATGATAGCAATGATAGAAAGGACAGGAGGAAGAAATTATTTTATAATAACAAAGTGTTTTATAAGGTACTTCTTGTGAAGCAGTACAGTGTTATTTGGAAGTGGACAAGAAAATCATTTAAAATATAAAGACATATATGTTGAAAGTGAATGGATAGAGAAAAATATACCATTCTAACACAGAAATATAGGAATAGCTTTATTAATTTCAGACAATACAGACTTTAAATGAGGAATGTTATTAAAAATAAAGAATGACATAACATAATGGTTATTGATTCAATTCTCCATGAAGACATAACAATTCTTAATGGCTATACATTTAACAAATGAACAGCAAGCTATCTGAGAAAAAAAATAAAGAACTTCAAGGAGAAATAGATGAATACACTATAACACTTGGAAACTTCAACATCCATGTCTCAGAAATGGACATATCCAAACAGGCAGAAAATCAGTATGAACATAGTTGTACTAAACAATGCAATTAATCAACTGGAATTAATTGACATCTATAGACCACTACATGCAACCACAGCAGAGTACACAGTTTTCCAAGTTCCCATAGAACAGTCACCAAGATATTCTGGGCTATAAAATACACCTTACAAACTTCAAAAACTAGAAATCATATATCGTCTGTCAGACCACAATAGAACTAAACTAGAAATCAATAACAGAAAGATAACGGGAAAATCCCAAAACACTTGGAGATGAATCAGTGTACTTCTAAATAACATACAGATCAAAGAAGATATCTCAGGAGAAATTTGATCATATTCTGAAATAAATCATAATGAAAACATTATTTTAGTAAAACTCGGGATATAGTGAAAGCGGTACTTAGAGCTGGATGATTATGGAACTAAATGTATATCAGAAAAGAAGGAAATTATTTTAAATCAATAATCTAAATAGGCAACTGAAAAAGAAGAGACAGCTAAATCCTAAGTAAGTAGAAGAAAATAATTAGAATACAAATTAATAAAATTAAAAAAATCATAAATTAATGGAAAAAATCAATGATTCCAAAAGATTATTCACTGAAAGGATCAAATAAAACTAGTAAGTTTCTAAACAGGCTAATTAAGAATAAAAAAAGAGATAAAACAAAGTACTAATGTCATAAATAAAAAGAGAGGGATGGCTAAATATCCATGGCGTATAAAATAATAATAAAATAATACTATGAACAATTCTATGCGACAAATTTGATAAGCTAAATGAAATGGACCAACTCCTTAAATGACACAATTTACCAAAATTCACATAAGAAGAACAGATGATCTGGAGTCCTATAGCTATTAAAGAAATTTAATAATTAGTAACATTCCAAATCGGAAAGGAACAGGCTCATATGCATGCTCTCGCTCTCGCTCTCGCTCTCGCTCTCGCGCGCTCTCTCTCTCTCTCTCTCTCTCTCTCTCTCTCTCTCTCTCTCTCTCTCTCTCTCTTCAAGAGTTTTGCTACTACAAAATACTCTGGAATCATCTTGTGTATATTTTACTGCTGCCCTAGAGTCAAGCATTTGTGCAAGAATGTCTTGTTTTCCCGAAGAATAGTATTATAAATCAAGATGGGATGTTATAGCCTCTCGGCCTTTTCAGCAAGGAAATATATGCATATATATTTACATTCTATAAATATTTCTGTATGTATTCCTCAATATCTTCATTAAGGTACACATAAGTTCAGACTGTCTCCAAGTCAATTCATTACTATATGGGTCATTCTAGCCTCCTTCCTTTGCTATGTATAATTTTCTACTCTTAACACCGAGAAACCTGACTCGATGTAATTGGTCAATACATGTATACATGTATAGCAATTTCAGAATTGTTAACCTTTACCCAACTCTTTCACTTAGAGTGTATACAGTGCTTATATAAAGTTTCTATTACCTTTTAGTGTTAAAGACTTGATTTATTTCTGAAGGTACTTAAGTCAGCATATTTAACCCACCCTCTCTCAGAATATTTTAATTTAGGAGTTATTTGGTTGTGACATCAAAGGACAATGCCTCATTTATTCTCAATTGCATTATCTCTACTTAACTTTGATATGGTTTTATAATGGAAAGAAGACTACATTACAGATATTAACACTATTTACTGTTTTATGTGTTGTTTTTGGTGAGCAACTATGAAGTTGGACACAATGACTTCTAAAATTTACGATTGGGGTTATAGGCCTTTTTGATTTAAAGAAGTACATAGATCAGTTCAACATCATCAACCAGATTAATATAAAAAATTTTTTCTCCCAATAGATTAAAAACTGTGTATACTTTCTAAGCAATTCATAGATGATCAAATGACTGACTTTTCACTGAAACCACATGAAGACATATAATGAATAAAACAATAATTCTTCTCTGATTAATCTTGTTACAAAACTAGGAAGACTTGGCATTTCTAATTAAAATAGCAGCTAGTGAAGAAAAATAAGTCTTTAGCTAAAATTTTTTTTGTAACATGCATGATATCTACACAAAAGTTTAATACTACCTTTTTGCTCTTTTTATTTTAATAGTAATATCTTGTAGAGATTTATGTTGAGAAAGAGATACATACTAACAACTTTATATTGATGATCAACTTTAACAATAATCACATGAATTTGCAAAGGGTCATAACAAGCATTTCTTATCCCATTAATTATTATGAGGTAAAATATTTTGGTAAACAAAAATATAAAGTTTATCCATAAATGCCTCATTATTTATCTTTGAATGAGCTTCTAAACCTCCTCAAAAATCTGTATGTGACTAACAAGGATAATAATCCTGACTTCATGAAAATTTTTTGAGGATAATAGATACCTACAGAGAAGTTTTTTTTTTTAATTGTCAACATTTAGTCAATAATTACATACAAAGTATCATTGCTAAAATATATTTTGAGAACATTCCAAAAGTACAGAGATAGATTAAAGGAAAAAAAAAACCGAAATACTATGTTCCAAATTATGATTCAATTTTCCCTCTCTCTACAAAGTATAATTTTGAGGACTGTGTGCTCTGGCTACTTACCACAAAATAATAGTATTTTCAACATGTATAATTTTTAGAGTACATGTTGAAGCGATAAGCTTAACCTGGAGGCACACAGGAGAAAGAACCTACAAAGATATGACAGTCTTTAAACCGGTGTCTTGATACTTAATCAGACCTCACTAATGTTTTCTAAAACAACCTCAAAAGTATGGAGCACATTACTTATTATACACATTCAGTTATTCAAGGGTCTAATAAATAAAAATATTTGTCTTGGTAGTCTGACAACATCTTCATTAGTTCTAAGTGTATTTTTCCTCTTTCCAAATCCGTCATGCCTTCATGTTCTAAGTCAATAGTAGATGCTAGTAATATTTTAAATTTACACATGCATTAGAATGAAATCTTAAATACTGGTAGACACTGTGAAGACGTGATTGTGAAGCATAGCTATCTGTTCAATCTTTCAATTGCCATTATGTGTGTGCTATGAAAGATAAAATCATAAACAGTAATGAGAAGCTGCTAGGCATATACATGTCATCTGTTTAAGTCAGGAATAGAATCACATGCTGTGTGGAGCAGTACATAGGTATAATTTGTTTAGCCTTTCCTTCAAACATCCCACTGGTACCAACCACATGCAGGTTTTAGTTTAGATACACTAATTGTCTCATCTAATATATTGAAATTCATAGTCATATTTGAAGAGACGATGAGAAATCAGTATTTAAAAGATATCAAAGTGATGGTAATTGTGTAAAATAATCACCAGAGTCCATGTTTTGACAAGCATATCCTTTTCATCATTATTTATATCTATTTACTTCCTTGGGTTTATTTTTCTTTGTTAGTATACATGTTAATTTTATTCAAGAAGGAAATTAAATCCTTTGTGATTTTTTCCGAAGTTCATATTCAGTCTTTGTAGCTTTACTATGATATTTTTTTTCAGAATAATTAAATAGTCCTATTAATAGCTGTGGCTCTTAATTTTAAATCAGAAACGAGATTTATTTTAAAAAAATGTGTTATGGTGATATTCTACACAAGCAGGGCTTTAGAAGCAATATAACTTCTAAAATATATCGTATTAGAAAGAGTGACAATAAGAAATATGAGGAAAGCAGCACATCTAAATTGTCAACTCAGGATTCCACAAAGACTGTGTGGGTAAATTGCAAAAGAATAAATACCTTCACTGTAATTTTTCTATCAGACTAAAGTATTTATTATTAACCTAACATGTGTATACAGAAATAGCAAAAGAGCCCAGAGTGTTCAAATTTTGATATAGTAAATCAATTATTTTGACCATTTCCATAGTTTCTAAATTTCATCACATCTGGAATTATCAGTTTAAAAAAAATGATAAAAAATGTCCATGATGTGAGACCTATTTGAGCAACTATGCAAAAAAAAAAAAAAAAGATGCAAAACGTAGATAGTGCCAAAATTATTTATATTTAAAAGTAAATTAAAATAAGGAAACATGTTACTAAGAGAAATAATTCTTAGGCAACAATATAAGAGTGAAAAAATATAATAAAACTTGAAATGATCAATAGCACATTTCTTTCCAATATTTTATATTTACTAGGAGTAAAAGTTTGTAGGTGAGAGCAAATCATAGTAGAAATTGAGGACCTTTTAAAAATGAGTCCCATGACATATATTTTAGGTGATTTAATATGAAGTGAAATAGGTTTCACCATTTCATCCTCAAAGACAATTATAATTTTTGCCTGGATCTTGGCATGCAGATTTTTGTTTCTATAAATTCTCAAATTCATACTCCAGAAATAATGTGAATAGTAAATAAAGATATTAATTCACTCAATGTCTCTTGGATATTTCAGGTAATTCTTTTCAGGCCAACAGATTTTTCTTAATTCTTTGATATTTGGAAATTAGGCCATTCTAATAAATTCAAGTGATCTCTTGTCAGAGGACAAAGGTGCTAAACCACACTTTAAATCATGGAGGTAATTCATATCTTATTTCCAAGAATTCATTTCCTTATTCATAGAATGTGGATGATAACTTTATCATCAAGTTGTGGTGAAGCTCAAAAGAAAAATTAGCATGTGAAAGTGCTTGATAAACTATTAAATGAAGTATAGTTGATATATACTTTACTATATTTGGTAACATAAGTGTAAAACTTTCAGGCTGGGCTACGATACAAATGATGTCCATTTTAAAGAGATCAAAGTCACCCAGGGTCTCCCTAGAAGAATTTGGTATAGGTGTGGTGGGAAGGGGGGGGAGGAGGAGCATTAAATACTTTCATATTATTATTCAAGAAGGAAATTATTAGGATTATCTTTCCTCCAGTTCTCTATGTATTTCTATATATATGTAAATATTCAATAGTTATTAAATATTTAGAACTCCTAAATGCATAGCAAATTGAGTGATGTAAATATGGTAACAATTCTTTTTTTTTTTTAAAGATTTATTTATTTATACATACAGGTGGGGTACAGGCCAGAGGTGTGGAGTGGTGAGAGGCTTCTCCAGAGACAGAGTGGGGAGCAGAACAGGCAGATCAGAAATACACTGCTGAGGGGAGCAGTGGGCGAGGCAGGAGAGGTCTGCCGCACCATGTGGGATTCTCCCCGACGGGGCGTCGAACTCGCATCGCTGCTGCCGATCGCTGCTGCCGACAGCTCCACAGCCCAGCGCTTAACTGCTGCGCCACCAGGGAGGCCCTACAGTAACAATTCTAAGTGGTTTTTAGTTTCTACATTTTCCCCGCAAAGGCAACTAGTGGCATGTTTCCTATGCTTTGACTCTCTGTTTATAATTCCCAATTTCCACCTAAATTAATGTCCCTGCATGCTGCCAATAAATAAAAGAATGATTTTTTAAAGTATCAGTCATGTATTGAACTAATTTATGTGAATATATCTTATTTTGCCCACGCTCAGACCTTGTGTTGCTCATCACTATAAAAATGTTAAATTTTTCTTCTTAAAAGTCAAGAATTTGAGACTTTTTCTCTTTACTAATAATAAAATAATTAAATAATAATAAAAATATTAAAAATAATTAAATAATAATAAAAATGATGTTCTAATAATCTACCCCATCTTCAGCTAGCAAGTAATACCTTAAATTTTGTATAGTTCTGGGTTGGGGGAGGAGGGATGGTTTGCAAAGGGTGTATGAGAAGTTCATTATTAACTAGCAGGAAAAAAAAAGAGCATGCTAAGAAGAAAGCAGCATCTTTCCTACTGGGAATTCTCTTGGACTACATGATTTGCATGAAGGGCGCCACATCAAACGCAGTGGGTGCCCTTTTTCAAATATTAATGTGAAGCTTGTTTTAAGTTCTCTCTTGACTTTGTGCCACCTTGTATCAAAGGAACTTAAAAGTAGGACTTGGGGGTGGGGGAGAACTTTTTCAACAGTTTCAACATTTAGTAGAATTCTTTCCGCATTTGATCAGTGGGTCTCAAATTTGTAATAATTTGCACATTTTTCTAGGCTGCTTATTTTCATGATGATCATCCTTTTTACACTTTGTTTCTGTGTGGACTGGTTAAAAAAATTTAAACCTACAGGATGGAAGAGATTGATAAATATATGGCATGCAGAAACAATAAATGTAAACAATAATAGTTACTTTATTGTGGAAGGAGGATTGATAGTCACTGTTATTTTAAATGAAAATTCTCAGCTATATAAGAAGACTTTTTAATCTTCTTCATTCTGGCGTGATTAAAATAAATCAAATTTTGGAACTAGTGTGGAGATGAGTTGCTTGGGTATAGATGTGCATAAAATAGGGTGTGGGTCATGGAATGAGATTGTTAAATTGATCCACTGTGAGTAAATCTAGATTTGTCTCTGTCTGTCTATGTGGGTCAAATTGTAATTTGATCTTGCTATTGCTTGTTAAATAATTTAGTGCTGCAGCAGGATAGTTCAAATTCAGACATGTTTTTGGTTATTAATTTCAAGAATTAAACTTTGAAATATTTATAGCTTGATGTCAATTTGTGCATATTTCTTAAGACAAGATTGATATGAGATTCAAATCAGGAAAATACATCTTAAAATTTAAAATTGATGTAAAAGACTTGTTTGTTTGGAAAGGAAAAACTTTATAGGAAAATTTTATCAATTATTCAACATACTATTGGTTATATGTTGTTAATTGCTCTCCACCTTACGATGGTATTCTTCCTATTTTGTTCTACTTTCTTCTTCACCTTCTTTCAAATAAAGTTACATTAGTGGAAAATATCTTTAGTATGTCTGTATTTTAAACAGGCTTATATCTTTAATATGTCCATATTGCTAGGAAAAAAAAAACAAAGAGTAAACAAAGCTGGTTTCTATTTTTATTTAGTAGCAATAGAAAATCACTGGGTACACATTCAGGCAGTGACTCCCAAGAATAAAGAGTATCATGTCAGTCAGTACTAAAGAGGATTTGTAGAGAATGCTTTGTTATTGAATGAATGTGTCTCTCCCAAATTTACATATTGATATCCTACCCACTACATGATGGTATTAGGAGGTGGGCTCTTTGTGAGGTAATTAGTATTAAGTGAGATCATGATGGTGACACCATCCCATCATGAATGGGACTATAAAGAAAACTTGCTTCCTCTCTGCCATGTGTGACTATAATGAACATTAATCAATTTGTAGCCTAGCAGAGGGCTCACACGAGACTCCAATCACGCTGACACCCTATTCTTGTGCTTGTGTTCTCTATAAGTGTGATAAATAAATATCAGTTGTGTATAAGCCACCCACCATATGGTATTTTTTTTTTAATAAGCAACCTAGAAGTTTTTTTTTTTTTTTTAAGATTTACCCATTTAAGCATACAAGCTGGGGTACAGGCCAGAGGCATGGGGCGGCAGAGACAGAGTGGGGAGCAGAACAGGCAGACAGATCCACGGAAATACACTGCTGAGGGGAGCAGCGGGCGAGGCAGGAGAGGTTTGCCACGCCATGTGGGAATCTCCCCCGCCCAGTGTCCAACTCGCGTCGCTGCTGCCAACAGCTCCACAGCACAGCACCCAACTGCTGCACCACCTGGGAGGCCCCACCATATGGTATTTTTTTTTGTTGTAGCAAGCCAAACAGACTAAGACACTGCTTACAGAGAGAACTTTAAAAATGAATACGTGTGCCATGGACTGAATTATGTGCCCCCACAATAAAATGTTGAAGCTCTAACCCCAAATTTTCTGATATTTGGAGTTGAGTCTTTGGAAGTTAGGCATATTTACATGAGGTCATGACAGGAGCTCTCACAATGGATAAGTGCCCCTACAAGAATAAACAACGAAGAGTTTGTTCTCTCTAATCTTTGTGAACACACAGAAGAAGGATAGTCATCTTCCAGAAGGTAGAGACGTCTCATCAAAAGTCTTAATATGCCAGCTCTCTGATGCTGGATATGTAGACTGGATATCTCTAGAAATGTGAGAAATTTGTTTTTGTTGCTTAAACCACCCATCCATGGTATTTTGCTATGATAACCCAAACTCATTAACACTGCTTGACTATCTTTCAAACTGCCAAGTGATAAAACTATGCTGCTATATAAAACTATTTGATACTATGTTAAGCATTTTTGGCACTAAATATTCAAGATGCATTACATAAATAAAATAGGAATTAAAAGATATTAAGAATTTTACTCTTATAGCGGCAGAAAGATTTACGTTTCTCATATTGCTTTCTTTATATTTCACTTCCCTTATCATTATACATACTAAACTATACAACACATTATATATATAGTGTTAGAAACAAATACTATACACTCTGGAGAAATTGTACATATTTCTCAATTTATATGCCAATGTATTGATTTTTGTTAAAGTTTCTTACTGCAATAGTTAATATGATACAATATACTGTAATAGGTCATACAACGTAACATAAATCTTAGAAGCAAAATACTATACACAACAATAGACAAGTTAATAATTACATATAATTTAAAACTCATGAACATACTAGCAGACAAATTTTTTAACATTGCCAATGTCATGTTCTTCTGTGCTATCTGTTTCCATGGCCTTTTCCTATTCTGTAGAGAAAACACTATCTTGGAATTTTTTCCTTCATCATTCCCTTGATTTTGAAAACAAAACATTATCATAGGAATTATTTCAACCCAAACAGTATATTATAAATTTTTACCTCTCAGCTTTATAAAAATGTTATAAGTAAATATTCAGTATGCTTTGTAATAGACAGATGTCAGCATTATAATACCTGCAACATGTGATTATGTTACCTTATGTGGCAAAAGGATCTTCACAGTAACAACTAAGTTAAAATATCCTGAGATAGGGAAATTATCCTGAATCAACTACAGGACCAACTGCAATTACAAAGAACTTTGTAAATGAGAGAGGAAGGCAGGAGAGGCAGAGATAGAGATGTGATGACAGGACCAGAAGTTGGAGTGGTGTAAATGATGTTTTGGAAGGTGAGAGGGGACTATGAGTCAAGGAACAGGCAACCCCTAGAATCTACAGGAGACAAGGCAATGCATAGAGACTTCCTGATTTTTGGAACTATAAGAAAATTAATTTATGTTGTCGTAAGCCATGGGGTTTTAAAATTTATTACAGCAGCATATAAAACTAAGTGGATTTGATGACACCTGGGCTTTGTAATGTGCTCTTATGCATACAAGATATATTCATGGCTGCAGAGTTTAAAAGTCCATGCTACAGTTTCATTTTTCTGTCAGTGCACATTTACAATATTTATAGAGATAAAAAGTTTTTGCTTTTTATATTTCTGCCATTGAGAAAAAAAAAGCTTTTACAAATATTAAGAACAACTTGCATCTGATGTCTGGTGCTAATTTTTAAAAGATTCTATTGGTTATGTAATAGTATTGGCATTTCAGACTATGGCTTTTGAGTTTTTTATTTCATAGTAAAATGGCAAATTGTTGCTTGAAGTGGTTGTACCAATTTTTCTCAAGTCAGTTCCCATTGGTTCTTAAATTCCTAGGTACTATTAGTTCTGTATTTGTATAGTTTCTATAAATAATAAGCATTTATATTATATACTTATTTATATTATGACTATTTTCATCATTTATTTGTGTGAAAATATTTCAATTTGTGGCTTAGGTCCTTTTGATGCACAAAATATTTCATTTTAATGTATTCAACTTGACAATTTTTTTATTATAGTTACAATTTACTTATTCTTCAAAGGGACAGTACATTGAATATAAGAGTAGACAAAAAGCAATTATATTATATTATTTTACTGATCATATGTTTGATAATAGAGGCTCCCAAGCTATTTCACACACTTTTAGAAAGCATTTTTTATAGGAGTAACTGCAGTCAATTTTATGAAGTTTATTAGATCATGATATTTAAAATTAGACAAGGACATAGGAAATCACATCACAAGTCAATCTTATAATCATAGATACCAATGTTTGAAATAACAATTTAAAAAATTAAAATAGGAATGTGTAAAAACAACAGTGACAAACTGACAAATTTAGATTTATCTCCATATCACAGGAGCAATTCAAAATTAGAGCATCATCAAATGTAATTTAGCAGTTTGACAGATAGGAAGGAGAAAAATTATAAGATAATTGCAATATATTAAAAACAACTTTTGATAAAATTCAGTGCCATTCATGAATTTAAAAGTATCTTTCAAAATAGAAATATGAGAGAATATTATATACATTTCAGATCAAGAACAAAGAAAGCATGCCCACTCATCATTTTCTGAAGTTTTCAGCATTGAAATCACAATAGGAAATAAGTGAATACAATCTTAAATATATAAGTTAATAAATAAATGAATACATTATAATTGCAGATAACATGGTTTTCTGCACAGATGATGAAAAACACACATCTTCACATTTCTCCCTGACTAGATTAGGATGCAGAAATTATCCAGGATAGAATATTGCCAAAAGTATATGAAGAGGGGAAAGAAGCACCAGATATTTGACAGCTTAAATAAAGGAGTTATGTAGTGATGGTCATGACTGAAAACATAGAATATAGGTGGAGGATGACTGGCAATCATTAGGGAAGGTGTGGTAACATAAGTTTTATGGGCAAGACAGTACTCTGATCTGGTAGTATGAAACAGAAAGAAAGAAGGTACTACAAACCTCCAGGTTAGTGGAATGGGATGTGAGAAAGTAAAAGCAATCCACTACTTAAGAGAAGGGTAGGCAGGCAGTATTATCAGCTGAGGGCAAAGATAAAGGAATGACAACAGTAAGGCTTGCATATGTGAAGAATATTGATAACTACTGAATATGTGTTTCCAAAAGTACAAAAGAATTTTCAGAGTTATACAGAGATAAAAGATTGTGTTAGAACACAAGTTGCAATGTAGTGTGCTAAAATATCATAGATGTCTTGTAGTCGTGGATTTAAAAAGAATAAAGGCTCATGATGTTAGTTTCAACTGCCTTAAAATATAGGTAAATACTTATAAATGTTATCTAATTCAAAGGTTATCATTGCTTCTTTTGTCAATCAGCCTTAAACTTCAAAAATGTATTTAAAGAACATTTTATTCACAAGTCTAGATATTTTTGTTGTTAAACTTCCTTAGAGCATGTAATTAATCTTGAACATGTACTTTATCTTAAGTTCTATGTTTAAGAATACAATTGGACTTTCAGTGTGAACTTAATGTAGTAGATACACATGTTGAGTTTCTCCTTTTTAAAAAATTTTCTTTGAGCAAATAACCAATATAATTTATTTATGTCAGGTCACATCTAGAAAATAGATAACACTGGTCAACAAATTTTTACAAAAGTCATGTTACTGAAATAAAATTAGTCATTTCCTATCAATTTGTATGTGCTCAACACGAATATGACAGTCAAATTCTAATTTTGGCTCTAGTTTTTTTGTGTAACCTTCAATAAATTGATGTTTACATCATGAAATGCATGCCAGTAGTAATAGGCCTATGGTTAATACCTGTAAAAAAATCGAGTCATACACTGCTTCTTAGATTTCTTTGCTTGTCTCTTGGACAGCTGCTCAGGAATAGAATATATGGAAGACAGTTTCCATTGCACAAAAGCACAGCCTTAAGACTCAGTTACGAAGAGTCTAGAAATAGTCTCCATTCTTGTGGGTCATGAGTGATTTCTAAGGCATTCATGAGACCCTCAATATCTGAACAGAATACCAGAATAGTTTCCTTTCTGAAGAAAGGTTCCAACTGCTGGTTGTGCTTTAGATAGAAAGTAATTGTGGCATCTTCTAGAAGATTCCATTGTTGGACTCTTGATCCTAGCAATTCTGCCTTGTTCTTGGATAAGTCCAAATCACGAACCAGGTCATTTAGTTCTTCTATGTAGGTTGATGATGCACCACAGTGCAAATCTGGCTCACTGCATGCTGATGGAACAGGAGAAGGACAGGTCGGCTCACCCTTGTCTTCATCAGATGAATCAAGAGAACATTCTGCTGGAGGTTCTGGAATAGAAAGTCCCTCACCATGTGGAACTGGTCTCAATGCAGATGGAATGTTTGGATAGCCTATTCTTGACTTCTTTTGCTTCGTTATTCCTCCGGAAAGAGGAGGAACCAAGGAGAAGTAACAGGCTTTTATGTGGTTGCTTGGCTCTCTCCACACCATGGGGACTGCAAATGGCACTGATGGTCTTTTGCCATTGAACCACTGTGAAAGCTGCGTTGTACATGGAGCACAGCATCTAGGCGGGCCTCAAGGCTTGTCTTGGTCACCAACCTTGCATCTGAAGTAAAGCTGATAAGCCTTCTTCACTTGAAAAGTGATACTTTTCTTCTGGTTGGCAAATGTCACTTCCCCACAGAAAGAGCAGAAATTGTCCATGCTATTAACACACTTTTGAGGCATTACTGTTCTGTATTGTGCCTAAATGGATAAAGTAAGAACAGTTCTATGGAACAGTAGTTTAAACTGTCTCGCATAAATTCTGAACTATTTTCAAATCTCAACCTTTCTGATAGGTCTTTATATAGTTCACTGCTGACGTCAGCCTACTTCAGCAGCTGCGTGGCAGTAGTATTGCATTGCAGCAGAAAATCATGCAGCCAACTCTGGACAATGTGTGCATGATGGTATTATGCAATGCGATGCAATATCACATCATTCTAAGCTGATTTAGGATGTTGTTGCAGTCCTACTGTATAAATTTACATGTTGAAACACAAAATGAATCATATGAAATATTTTCAAAACAAGAGCTAATAAAAAATTTTCAGGGTTATATTCATGTTCAGCACACCAAGATATTACAGATTAGGGCCTTTTTAAGTCAGTAACGATCTCAGTGTTGACCAGAGTAACAGAAGATTGACTATAAGATTCTTGATTTCGATTTACTGAAGAAAATGTTTAATTAGGGCCTCCCTGGTGGCGCAGCGGTTAAGTGCTGCGCTGTGGAGCTGTCGGCAGTGAAGACGCGAGTTCGACGCCCGGCCGGGGAGATTCCCACATGGCGCAGCAGACCTCTCCTGCCTCGCCTGCTGCTCCCCTCAGCAGTGTATTTC
Organism: Scalopus aquaticus; assembly: GCA_004024925.1. Lineage (NCBI taxonomy): Eukaryota > Metazoa > Chordata > Mammalia > Eulipotyphla > Talpidae > Scalopus > Scalopus aquaticus. The sequence continues at coordinate 80,987 of PVIJ01003320.1, read as the reverse complement.
CGTCCATCTGCCTGTTCTGCTCCCCACTCTGTCTCTGGTGAACCCTCTCGCCGCCCCACGCCTCTGGCCTGTACCCCAGCTTGTATGCATAAATAAATAAATCTTTAAAAGATTAAAAAAAAAAGAAAATGTTTAATTATAAAATATATTATCCTATTTTAAAATGTGGAATATAGAGAGACAAAACACAGGGTTAGACAAAGCCACATCGACAACAGTCACTAGAAGACTGACTAGAATTGAGGCCTTCCTGAAGGGGCGTGTGAAGGAAAGAGCACAGTGAGGAAGGCGCACAATGGACTATGGTAGAGGACTATGGGTGTCTTTGTGTTGGGTTTGGTGTGATAACATACATCTGGGGTGTGATCTTTTACCTCTAAATCATATACAATGTTGTAAACTAATGTTACTACAATAAAGTAAAAAACATTAATAAAACAAAATCTAGACTATGATTATAAACAAGACAAATATATCTATAAAATATTTCCAGAAATTTCTATTGAGTCATCATAATTTTAACTCCATTTACTCAACAATTTTCACTACTTCACTTGATATTCTCTGCCAATGGAAATAATACAATTATGTCATTTCAAATAATTTAAAGTGCTATGTTCCCTATCATCTATTTGTATATTATTCTGTTGTATGGCTATGGAAGGCCACTATATTGCTTGGTTTTTAACTTTTTTACTAAAGTAATGTTGCATTATAACATTATATAAATTTCATGTCTGCATCATTGAAAAATCAACGTTTTTCAAAGATAAACGTGAAATTTATATGATGCACTATTACTTCAATAATTATCTTCTAAATTTTTTTTTTTTTTTTTTTGCATAGAAGAACTGGTGTGTAGGCCAGAGATGCAGGGTATGAGAGGATTCACCAGAGACAGAGTGAGAAGCAGAACAGGCAAATCTACTGAAATACACTGCTGAGGAGGGCAGCAGGTTAGACATGAGATGTCTGCTGTGCCATATGTGCGTTAGCTCCCTGGACTTTTGGTGATATAGATGAGACTTAATCCCTATGTCACCAGGAGGGCCCTATTTCAATAATGAAAAAAAATTCCTAATGAAATATTAATTTTAAAAAGATTTGGTAACAATTTTGTATGCTTTATTCCTGCCAGACATTGTTATTTGCTGTATCTGAATTATCATAGACCTTACAACCATCAGAATACTAAAGTAATCCCCAGTATTGTATTGTTCTGATGGCGTTTACCTGCTCACCTACCTACCTTATAAAGAAAATATATTCAGTTACCAGTATCCTGAATATGTTCAATAATAATAGCATCCCTTTATTGTAGTTGTCATTTTCTTTCATTTTTTAAAATTCCTTTCTGTTGTCTTGTTTGATAAATCAGGAGAGGAAAAATGATGGAATTTGACATGATTACACAGAAAACAAGGAGCCTTAATATCACTTGTTGAAAATGATTTGGTTAAGAAGCATTCTGATTAGATTTTAATGTTTCCTGTGGCATGAATGATGCATATATGAAGAGGGAAGTTTCAGTCTTACTAGTGTGTATATGTATGGATGTGTGTAAATATGTGACAGATATGTAAAGCCATATAGAATTTTCTCTGAAAAGGAAGTCTCTTATTTATTAGGAAAAAACAATTTTATTTAGGAGTTTGATCCATGTCACAAATGGCAATTTTAATTAAGAAAAAATCAGTATTATCTTATTTTCTACCTCCAACTAAGTGGTAATGATGCCCCTTGACTTGTTTCATCCTCTACTGAAATACACTTTTGATGGTCTTAATCTTAGGAACTTTATACACAGCCTGAAGCTGTGTATATCTCCCCATTTGCTCTATCTAAGATATTTCTATCAGCCTTTCTTTTAGAATTCGCAAGGAGAGTCAGTTTTTATATAGTTAATTTATCTGAAAAATGATTACATCAAAGCATTTAACGTTTCGTTTCCTAACCACATGGCAAATAAAACTTACATATAATATATGATAAGTTAATATCCTAAGGGGGGAAATTAATATGTAAGGAGACCCACTAAACTGTCAGCAGTTGTTACTGCTAGAAAGGGGGATGATCAAATAAGAATGGTGGGCAACTCTTTACTGACTTTACAATGTTTAAAAATTTTAGATTAAGTGTGCATTTTATAATCAAAAAACCAAAAACATAAAGCTTGAAAAATTCACACAAAATTTTCCATATTAAGCTGATTATGAAACTTGAGTACAAAAGTTTAAAAGATTGGAGAACATCTTGAACAGTGCTAAATCACTTAGTGAAGTAAATATATGGAAATAGAAGACCAGTCAACAATCCGGCTGCCACAAGGAAAGCCAGAGGGATGTAAATTCACTTCTGATCCTTTAGTCCAGAAGAAATCCTGGCTGATATCAGAATACCCAAGGCGTTGATCTAAGATGATTCACAAAAAAGAAGTTTCCTTTTTTGATCTCCATTTATCTCAGAATACAGGCCAGGGATCGATATTCATCTAAAGGTAATACAGTGATTAAATGTTCTTTATATTTTTCTACTTGTTATTTTGATTTAGTACCAGCTTGAAACAAAGATAAACAGAGCAATGACACTGTGGTAGTGGCCCATAACAACCCATCCATCTTCAATTTGCATGTTTCCTCAGTTTATTGAAATTTTCACATAAAATTACCATCCTTTCTATGGACTTCATGGGCTTACAACATGGAACTATTGTGCTGTGGGCTAATAGATCTCATAGTCATTTGGAAAGAAGTTTGATTTGTAATAGCAAAAGTAACACATATAAAGTAATGGATGCCTTTAGTTTAGAAAAATGCAATGATAGGTGGTGGACAATCTGAAATGATTCAATTCAGCCAACTTTTTACAATCTATTTTTCATGCGGTACTTCAAAATGATTTTGCTTTGACTCTTCCAGACTGCTACAGAGTTTTGTTTTAAAATTTCTTGAGTAAATATCAGTATAATGGTAGGGGCAATATATTAAATTTAAATGTCAGGTAATATTTGCAGGTTTTGATTGTAGTTATATTTGGAAAATTATAAACACAAACAAAAAATATGCTTTATTCATATACTTCCATTTTTAAATACCTCTGATAAAAGGCTATCTCATAATATTACGATTATTTCATAGTCTTTGAAAATATAGTCCTGAAATAAAGGTTGTATATAATTATGCTGACTTAATTTTTGTATAATCTTGAATATTTTCAAGTAGATTGAAATCACTATGAAATGATATAGAAGAAAACAGTAAGCCAAATACTCCTATCTGTCCATATTTAAGAGATTTCCATAAACCATATAAGACAACTGATACTTTCTCTGGTCAATTTTTGGAAATCAATCCTATATGATATTATAGATACCTTGTTGGCCTAAAGAATGGTATCTTTAAAAAATAAAGTAAAATGGATTCAACAGACATATTTTTACTAGCTCACATCCCTCAAACATTGACATAATAGTAAAATTCAAGTTGATTTCATTGTTTTAGACTTTTTTCTTAATATTTACAAAAAGTGATGTGTAATTTATAAGGTATGAAGAAATTAATTTGGGCAGAAAGATGAAAAATGTGCCGGTAAAATAAAAATCAATAGATTCATTAATAGAATGTTTATCAAACATATGACAAAGGTTATAAGGCAGATAATAAACATGTACTGATTTTTTTCTCTAATTGTTTTAGTAAAATAGTAACCTTGAATTGTAAATGAATTTAAAAAATGAAAAGAATATGTCTTTTTCTATAAAGCTTTTCTCTAGATTATACTCAGTCCTTCATATTTTATGAAATCATCTTATGCAATTATATACAGTTATGAACTCCTACCTATTATGTAATTCACTCATGCATATTATGAAGCATGACACTAATTCCATTAGGGCAATCAGTACTTAGCTAGTTCTTTAGCTCCCCTCATATTTGATTTGCTTTCCTTGGTAGCTATTGAAATAAGCTTGAAAAACAAAAAGACCTTCCTGTTAAAATCTCTCTGATACGTTGTGGAAGAAATTTTGAATTATTTTGAATAATATTCATTCCAAACTCCAGATAGTGACCCCTTTAAGAATTGAAATTTTCCATAAGGTCTCCATCACTTGACTTCTTTTATAGTTACTGTACCCACCAAGACATAGGTTCTTCTAGTTATGTCTGTCTTTCCATGACTTGGAAGACATATGTACAATAGCATGAGGTAACTGTAATTATTCTGCTCCTGTTATATGTGTTGACAAATATAAACACTTCACTTTTTATGGAATCTGCTGCAATAGTTCTTACAAAGATTATGAAAGAATATATTGGGGAATCCATTTTGATGGAGTAGATTGTGCCTATAAATGTATATCAGCTACCTGTTTACTCAGTGATTTACTGACAGAACTAGAAGGTCCAATTATGAGACAGATTTGTGGAGTCTTCATGGACATTGCTGCTAGAAAATCAGTCTTGATCCTGCTCCTGCAGCCCATCCAAGATTCTATAAATTTTACGCTATTATATATACTACATACATACTAAATTATGTGTACTATAAATTTAACCTATGTTAAATCCCTTTACACTATATGCACGTCTATATCAATCAATATGTCCTTCTGCTAAGTTAGGACACACAAAAATACATATAGGATTAAATAACCCCTTCCCTGGTATGCTGGAAATAAGTACACAAATTACTTAGTTGTAAATTATAATTATTTCACTATGCTGAGTCCAGAATTTCCAGAATTACCTGACATCAAGACCTGCAGAATCTTAATTTGGTTTTCTCGTTATTGATTTTTTTTTTCTGAATCAGGCTTCTCTAAGATTTCTCCCTTGACCAATCATTTCCTTCCTTCCTTGCTTCCTTCCTTCCTCCCTCCTTCCCTCCCTCCCTTCCTTCCTTCCTTCCTTCCTTCCCTTCTCTCTCTCCCTGCGTGTCTTCCTTCTATCCATCTATTTACTCATTTTAAGGCTTTGAAACTAAGACATATGGAAATTTGCTTTAAATATACATATATATACACACATATATATATACGCACACAAGAGGCACTGTGTATGCACACAGTGTACAGATACACACACACATATATATATATATATATATATATATATACTAAACAGTATGTAAATATATGTACATTAAATAGAGTATATATACTAAAATTGCTGAAGGACATATACAAGTCTAATTTTGAAATGTTATTCAACTTTTCGCAAATTTATCGGTGGATTCTGCGCACCCATTTTGGATCCTCATTTTGACTGAGGAAGACTCTTGTGTTTATTTGTTTAATAAATATCAATTCAGTACCTATATACTTGCAAAAACATTATCTTATATCCAGTAGGAGTGTCATTGAGGTATTCTAATGAAGAAAGTAATGTATTAAATCTATGCTTAAAAAACAAAAACAAAAACAAAAACAAAAAATTAAGCCTTCTGTTTCCAGTGTGAAGAACTGATTGCACCTGACAAATATTGGATATGAGATCTGGTAAAAGGATTATTAGAGAAATCCAGATAGGAGATAACTGGAATCTAAATTAAGACAGCAGTTATAGCAAAGAGATGAGATAGAGAGGTTCTCTAGGTAATAAAGAGATGGAAGGAGGAGGACTTTAGAGATGATTGGATGTATGTGTGCTGAGGGTTGTGTTTGGAAGGGAGAGGAAGAAAAGGATCACTCCCTATGTGAATGGCTTTATGGGTGCTATGTTATATCCTGTGCTAATAAGCCCAGGATCAGGTATACATTTTTGGCTATTTGAGTACTAGATAATTGTGGCTCTGATTTTTTTTTTTAATCATCAAAATTTCAAATATATTTAAAAGCAGATAGGGTGAGATTTCCAGCAAGATGGCAAAGGAGTAAAGGCTCCGGTCTCATCTCCCCACATATACAACAAAATTATAAACAAATAAAGAAACAGTGACTGATGGATAATTGGAGGACTATCAATTTTGCAAGGAAAAGGATAGGGCAGAGAAGTAAGGAAAAGCTGCAATATAATTTTGCTTGAAACACTGCTGGATCAGTGTGACTGAAGAGAGGGAGGGACAGCTGAAATATGGAAACTTTGTTGGTGGTGACCAAAAGGCTCACACTCACGTCAGGGACTTTAGAACCTGGGGACTGCATGAGAGGGGGGTACACACATTCAGCTATGGAAAAAGGAAGGGCCTGCCTTGGGTAAATGATAGGATTCAGGGGAGTAGCGATTCACAGTCACACTGGGGAGCAGATAGATAAATGCCAGGAATCAGAACCAGAGGATGAAACACCTCGCATCCTGACCACCAGCGGGCTTGAGAGCATCAGACAGTCTTAAAACTGCCTGTGTATCTTTTTATTTTAAACAATGAAACAGAACAAAAATAAACAAACAACTATAATTCAGAGACATTCCGCAGTGGAGCAAGAGGGGGAGGAATCAAAATGAGGATGGGAAGAGCACAGGGGACTGTGGTGATGGTGTACAGATGAACTGATGGTGGAAATTCTAGGGGATTGTACCTGAGAAAAGAAAGCAAACATCGTAAAAAAAAAAAAAAAAAGAACAATGATGTAAATATATATATGTAAGTATTCTTTTTAACTGCTTGTGTAATGCTTATCTAAGATGGGGAATGCCAGCCAGAGCTGATAGTCCCTCACTTGGGCAACTGGAGATGAAGCTGGCGAGGAAGGCCAGGTTAGAGAAAGGATGTTAATGAGAAGTATTTCTGTGGTACTACATATAAAAGGTTCCTCTCTATAACTGCTTTCTGTGTGATGCAAAATACCTGCCCCACCCCTCTCTGGGATCATTGTTGTAATAAACATTACCTAAAGTGCTTGTTGTCTGTCATCAGAGTTTAATAAGTAGGCCCTCACAGGAGGAGTTTACAACGTAGAGGAAGGCTCAGTACTGACAGCAGTGAAGGCATTTGAGACTAGACCTTGGCTTTGGCTCTATCCCAACTACCTTCCCCTCCTGGAGCTACAAAACACAAAGGAGGACTAAGGTATTACAGCAAAGGAGGTATTTTTGTGTGTGTGGAGGATACTTAAAGACTACAAAATAAATGCCCCTCATCTGTTGGTAACTGCAGTTGGGAACGCTGATTGTGAATAATTGAATCCACATTTCCCAGATCAGCCTGCTTTGGCCTCCACCTAGAATATAGGTGGATAAATGAAAGAATGATCAGGATTTTCCGTCCTAACAGCATTAGCATTAGCATCACCTCTGCATTGGCAATTATCAACTTGTTTTCAAAGATCTTGATTTCCGGACAGCTGAGGCAATGACTTGCAGCATAGTCATTTATGCCACATTGACCATACAAGCAAGACAGACTATATAACCAATTATACCAGGTATAAGTCATCAATAAATAAGTCAACCATTGGGCCAACATTGGAATTTCTAACTTTAAACAACACATTATAAATCATTAATCATCTTACTCATTCTTGGCCAAGAGATAGTAGCAAACTTGTGCAGGCATTTCTGGAGATAAGCATAGAATTGTCCCACTTAAATTGAAAAATATATTTTAACACTACTTCAAAAAAATAAGATTTTAATTATCTCTTTCTCAAATAAACCCCTAATGTTCTAGGGAATAATTTAAAATCAAATTGTCACTCAGCAACATTTTTCTAGATCATCATAAATATGGAATTCTCAAAGTTGATTAAAATAACTTGAGGTACAGATTACATCATCTGTTCCTCATAGTAAAACTGATATAGGTTTTAACTGGGGACAAGAAATCTAAATAGATGACAAATTTCATTTTAAAAGCAATTAGTATTTCCGAAATAATTTGATCATGAATGACAGGGTAGTTAGAGCTCGAGTAAGCTGTTCAGAACAATAAATACTGCACATATTTAGCTTATCTAGCCTTCAAATATTTCAAGTAAACAGAAAACTATATCAGTAATCTTTAAGATTGATTAAAAAGTGATTACTAGCTAAAGTACTTTATATTTAGAAAATTCAGTAAAAAATATGTATATATCTACATTATGGTTGATTTATTTCCACTTCAGTTTAGTAAAGTTGTACACTATAGTTCTAAATCTTGACTGCATATTAGAATCACTTGGGAGCTTAAAAAGACCAATGCTGACTTGTACTTCCAGAGGTTTTAATTGGAATTAGAATGACACATGATATTATCAATGCTAATTGATTTGGAATGCCATTGGTACTAGCATTTTTATAGTTACTCTTATTCTTAACTGGAACCAAGATTGTCAAGCTCTAACCTACATAGCAAAAGCAACCCCTTTTTAAAAATGGTGCTCTTCAACTTGGCTGTGATCTAGAAAATTATAAATTCTACTACCAGGCTTCTGTCTATACTCACTTATGTGTAATATCTGAGGATAGCTGGTGAAGGGAATTACAACAATCTGTAATTTTAAATTTCCACAGGTTATTTTGATGCAAAATCAGGAATGCAAGCTGGTGCTTTAAAATATAATTTTTATTTAATCCTAATACATCACTTTTGTATTTTACTTATTAAAATCACCATAAATATTTGTTACTTGATATTATATGTTATCAGTTTTGTGATTCTTAAACTGTATTTATATTTTGATTTAAATTTTTTGGGACCACAGTCCTCAAACTAAACTTCTCCACATAATTCTTTAATCAGTAAACATCATCGGTACTGAAAGAAGCAATGATTAGGCAGAAATAGTGGATATCCTATAATTAGCATGCAAAATATTTGGTAGTATGCAAATCATTTGACAATGATATAGTCAAATTCCCCAACATAATTTATTTACAGCCCCCTACTAGATAGCAAAATATAGCATTCCAAAGGGGGTTTTCTCTGCCATTTGGAAATACATTTATGAAGGTGAGTTAAGTAATATTTCACAATTGCATTGATACAGTGAATACAGTAAAATAATTCAAGTAAGGTGGCACTAGCAACAATATTTACAGAGAGGCAGAAGACAATTGAAAGGACACTAAAATAAACACTACGTATGGGAGAGTAGATTTGTGGTTCATACGTAATTCTGGCTAGAATGATATTTCTTTCCTCTTCATTTATTATTTATTTTTCCTTTCTTTAAATTACTTGCAGGTTACTGATGTTGTTTTACAATTTAATGCATTAAAACTATTATCTATCTGGAAGAAAAACACAACTGCACAAAAGACAGAGTGGAGGTTGGAACTAACAAAGAATCTTGATTGGCTTGCTTGGTGGATGTGATTAGAGTATAGTACTATAATTTTTACTCTGCTTTTAACTTGCAAAATGTAGAACTACAAAATATAGTGAGATATATTAAACTTTTGATATGCAAGTACTAATTGCATATTGGTTTGATTCCATCATGATTTTCAGACAATGAAAACTTATAGATACAATGTTCACATTTTGGGTAACATAATTGAACACATTTACTTATATAAGTGTATGAAATTATTTGTTTGAAAATGTGTGCTCATGAAGGCAAACATATATGAACAATTATTTCTTTTTCCTTTTTTATATATATAATGAGAAATCTTCAAATCACACTTCAGTTGTTTTAGGAGCTATGTTGACATAACATCCATGGCAGACAGTTCTGAGTTATATTCATATTAGCAGCAACCCAACACAGGTTGCAAGGAACGGGAGAGTGGATATTTATTGAATAGCTGTATGTGCCAAATATCAGATGTTTTCACACACAATCTCTCATACCATCAGTCATTACACCCTGTTGGCTCTTCCTACTAAATATATCTTGATCTCCCTTTTTACCTTCATAACATTACTTGCCCTTGAATTATTTCAAGTATAACCCATCACTTTTTCTTGCGATACTCCTACTATTTCCTAACTGCTCTTCCTGCCAAGAAGATTTATTTCAACATTTACAATAATTCTCTGTCCATATCCAAATCACAGATTTAATCACATTTTATGTGTCTCTTGAAATAATAAATTATGGTTGGAATGAATGACATAAGATGTTTTTTCTGACTTACATACAAACCTCATTTTCCAGTTTTACCAATTCTTCTTTACCTCTCTCCTTTACCAACCCAAATGTACCCTATGATCAAATGAATTACAACTTCTGGTATATGAATACCCTTGTATATGAAATTCCATTTATACAGCTTCCTACCACATCCTTCTTTCAAAATGCCACTTGTTTTTCATACAGTCCCCAGTCATCCAGGCTGTGAGTTGCAGTCATTCAATGTTCTCATAACACCTAGTGTATTTTGTTCACTGTCCTACGAGGTCTCTGGGTTTATATCTAATCAACATTTAGTCTCAAAAGGAGAACATGAATTCCACATTTCTCAAATTAATTATATTTTTCTGTGAGCTATATCAGATTATTGCATCAAAAGATTCTTCCATGGAATTCAACAAAAGGAAGCTTAAATTAATCTTTCCATTTTCTATTTCTTTAATCACATGCAAGATTCTATAACATTACTTTCCTCATCTGTTAAATTATTGTAGTGAAATAATATCTTGAAATACTAATTTCTGTTTTGGTTTCCTTCACATATTTTTATGTGACCTACACTGTTCAGTTAAAGGAATACATTTAATTAGAAAAAAGTTAAGATTTATCAGTTTGTCTTTAATTAATCCCACTTCTGAGAGATTTAAAAAAGTTTGTTGGTTTACAACACTGTATATGTATTTTAGGACTACAGGTTCTCACCTCTTCAAATGTTTGTTATCATACCACAACCACCATCAAAATACTAGTAATCCTCACCACAGTCCCTTGGACCTCCTCTATCCATCCTCCATCCCCACTGGTAACTTCAGTTCTGCAGTCAGAATTCAAGGATTCTGTTCCTTGAACAGCTTTGCTTTCTGTTCCTTTGTTCTGTCTTTTAATATTCCACCTACGAGTGAAATCATCTGGTATTTGCGTTTCGCCTTCTGAAATATTTTGTTTTGCTTTGTCACAAATGGCAAGATTTCATCCTTTTTTTATTACTGAGTATTTTTCCATTATGTATATATACTATATTTTTTTATCCAATCATCTGTCATTGGGAAATTTGGTTAGTGCCATAGTTTAGCTATTGTAAACAGTGTTGCAATGAACATAAAAGTTCATATGCTCCTTTGAATGCATGTTTTATACTCTGGATACCTAAGAGTGGATTTTTTTAAAAATAATAAATATCTGTGTTTTCCATAGAGTTTGGACCAGTATACATTCCCACCAATGGTGTATACTACTGTTTCTTTATTTTCATTTCCTCATCAACACTAGCTGTTTCTGATCGTTTCTATATAGGCTACGCTTATGGTTGTAAAATGAAATCTTATTGTGGTCTTGATTTTCATTTCCCTGATAATAAGCAATGATGAACATTTTTTCATGTGCTTATTGGCCATATGTATATCTTCCTTGTAGAATTGTCCATTCAGATCTTCTACCTGTTTTTTTATTGAGTTATTTGATTTTTGTTGCTGAGTTATATGAGTTCTTTATAAATCTTAGATGGTAATTGCTTGCTGTATGTTCAATATACAAATATTTTCTCCTATTCAGTAGTGTTTTCTTGTTTTAATTATAGTTTCTTTGTCATAATGTTTTAAGTTTGATGCAGTTCTATTCACTTACTTTTTAAAAAAAATATTTATTTCTTTATGCATACAAGAGCTGGGGTGCAGGCCAGAGGCATGAAGTGGTGAGAGAATTCACCAGAGACAGAGTGGGGACCAGAACAGGCAGATTGACTGAAGTACACTGCTGAGGGGAGCAGTGGGTGAGGCAGGAGAAGTCTGCTGCGCCATGTGGGAATCTCCTTGGCTGGGATCAAAATCTTGCTGCTTTGGCTCTGGATAGCTTCATAGTGCTGGGCTCAAACTGTTGCGCCACCAGGAGGTTCCCATTTGTTTATTTTTACTTTTGTTTCCTTTGGAATAGTGTCCCCAAACACATCTCTGAAGCTGATTTCAGGAGATTATAGCTTATGTTTTCTTTTGTATGTTTTATGGTTCTGGTTTTGTATGTTAAAAGGTTCTGAAAGTTGATAATTGGAAATCATGGAACTAAAAACTCAGTTACATTTCTATTTACTCTGAAAGGAAGCAAGATTCTCAAATTTTTATAAAATTCTCACCCAGTTATTAAAAAAGTACATCATATTTTCATGACAGTTATTATGATCAAATCAAATTAGAAATATGAATATATTTTATAAACTGTAATATATAAGGGATTTTTAAAAATCATCTTTAAATCTTTTTTTTTTTAAGATTTATTTATTTATACATACAAGCTGGGGTACAGGCCAGAGGTGTGGGGCAGCGAGAGGGTTCACCAGAGACAGAGTGGGGAGCAGAACAGGCAGATCAGAAATATACTGCTGAGGGGAGCAGTGGGCGAGGCAGGTGAGGTGTGCCGTGCCATGTGGGATTCTCCCTGGCTGGGTGTTGAACTCGCATCGCGTGCTGCCGACAGCTCCACAGCCCAGCGCTTAGCCACTGCGCCACCAGGGAGGCCCATCATCCTTAAATCTTGAAGAAGATAATGCCTAAATTTTGTATCATTTTCTCCATCTATGGCCCTTTTAATTGATCAAAATGTTAAATAAAATACTGATTCACATACCATATACATATCTATATCTATATCTATCTATCTATCTATCTATCTATCTATATATATATATGAACAAACGTGAAGACAACATGGGGTGTATGGGATGTTCTGGAAAATAAGAGTATAATGACTGATCAGATTAGAGATTTTTTATGAAAACATCATATATTTTTTCTTTAGGAAGGTGTATTAGGCAGCGTACTTATAATTCACTGATAAAATAGATCTCTCCTCATGTAGTATCAGGGCTTCTGCTGATCTTAGGTTCTCTCTGTATCTTTGACAGTTATTTCTTCTTTTTCCCTGTTGACATGTTCTAAAATCAGTCTATCTATCTATCTATCTATCTATCTATCTGGCATCTATCTGTCTAATATCTATCTCTCTATTTCTATCTCTCTATCTCTCTATCTATCTACCTACTTACCTTCCTACCTACCAACCATCTATCTGTATATCTCCTGAGACTTTGGCAGTTATTTATTCATTTTTGCCTTGCTGACATGTTTTTCAAATCAACTTGAAATGTTTTTTAGCACCATCTACCCTGTAGTGTCTTCCCATGGTGATTCATTCTTTATGTAAATTTCCAAGCAGATATAAAAGGAAAGATGACAAAAACATTTCCTTGACTCAAGCTATATCTAAATAAAGTGACATAGAAATTTGACTATTATCAGATAAATAAACCCATCTAGATAGCCAAACAATGTCAGAACAAAGAAAATCAAAATTTCTAGATTGATCAAATAAAATGGACAGTTCCTATATGCCTACGTCTCCACTCTGCATATATCAAGCTAATTCCCAATGACAATGCAATGTATATTTATCTCTGTAGCTTGCACTTAACTTAAAGATGCCTGTACACTCACAGAAATCTTAGCTCCAGAAATAAAGAGAAGTGCTTTTTCTATGTGGATGTATATTCTATGCTAATTAGTGAAAGTTTGTTTCAGTTTTGAAATGATGGTTGTCAAATAGAACCTGCCATTTGTAAAAGTGAGATGACATCTTTTTTGCAACTCTATGCATAATTCCTTGCTGGCTCTAGAATAAAAAAGCAGAGAAAGAAGAGATGGTGAAGGATACTGTCTCTTTCCTACTATATCACTTTTACCTATAGTTCTCCTTTATATCTCCCTAATTACTTGCCCCTAGGTTGGGCATGGAGGGAGGGAGGGAGGGAGAGAGAGAGAGAGAGAGAGAGAGAGAGAGAGAGAGAGAGAGAGAGAGAGAGAGAGAGAGAGAGAGAGAGAGAGAGAGAGAGAGAGAACCTTGGGGTAGGAGGAGTCAGAGTATATATAAAGCAAACTAGTATATATTTTATACTTCTTGCCAAAATTAAAGAGTATATAAAAAACTTGTGATGTGAACTGTTGTACCATTTTATGTAACTCTTTTTCTTAAATGATTTGAACACAATTATGTACTTGCTAAGTGGAAGATTGAACACTGAAATCTTGGTTGTCTGATGCCAAAGTCAAATGAATTTTTCAAGTGTGCAATTGTGAAGGCATTTCTTTTTACTTTATAGTTCTTTGTTATCCCTGTTTTCTCATGATTTCTGCTTAGGGAGGGAAAAACAATCTCACACTGGAATACTTCAATAATCTCAAATGCAAACAAATTATTACTTTTTCCAGCATGTTTCAATTCAAGGTACTTTAGAGAATGATTGATTTCAGCTTTCTAATTTTATTTCCCACAATCCTAGACATATATCCTGTGATTCATTATCAACAACTCTAAATTCTAAGAGAAACCCTAGGTTTACCTCTTCTGTGTCTTTCATCATACCTTTTCCTGAACTTTTTTCTATAACAGGCCAACGACTGTATTATGAATATTTATACAATTTTCAAAGCTAATTGCACAAGCCCTTCTCCCCTTATTATTTTTATAGGTTTTTGTCAACTCTTATTTGAACGTATCTTTTGATTCTGACTACAGCTTGGCATTATGCAGAATTATCATTTCTGTTGTTGCCTATGGTTTTAATGGTATAAAACATTTTACCTGTTTGGTGCTTCCTTGATTATAAAATGCTCTGCCAATTACAGAAAAAGCTGCAGACTTTTTGACATGAAATTAGGTCATCCATACATTAGACCAAAGCATGTATATAGTCTCATGTACCAAAATAGCCCAACTGGTAGACTCCTAGTGTATTAATCCCGAATTACTTATAAATTTACTTTACACATTTTGCTATAGCCTATCTCTCTTTTCTACCTAGTGCCTGCCTTTTCAATTTATACAACTGGGAAATGTCCCATTAAATTTTCAGTATAAAAATCTGTCTTAGGCAGAATTCTAAGATGGTCTCCATGATCTCTGCCTCCAGTCTATACACCTTGTACAATTCATGAGACTTGTGAATATGATGAATTTCATTATCATGATTAGATTTTGTGATATGGCACAGGTGAATTTAAGGAAAATTTATCTAGAGTGTGCAGGATCTAATTAGCTGAAGACGAAAAAGACCAGAATATTCTTGAAAATAAAAATTATTAAAATCATGAGAAAAATTCAAAATGAAGGATATTGTCCCTTGCTGACTTTGAACTTGGAGGGACCACTTGGTAAGGTATACAAGTAATCGCTAAAAAGTAAGAATGGCACCTGAATGAAGATGACAATGGAATGGGACCTCAGTGTCACATCTGCAAGAACTGAATTTTGCCAAGCCACCTGTTTAGAAAGAGAATCTCAAACTCTAGGAGAAAAGAGTCTGCTAAAATCTTTATACTAGTCTTATCACAGCCTGAGTGGAAAACCGTGTCAGTTTCTTATCTGGAGATACCATGAGATAAAGAAGAAAGGATTTTTAAGGACATTAAGTTTATAATTTATACACCAATAGAAAGTAATGCAAGCTTTTATATCATTTCTAAAGAAATTTTTTTTTCATCCCAGACTGGGTTGAATATCTACCCTTTGTTTTCCTTCCAATTACCATTTTAATATCACGGTTACATATAAGTCATCGTTTCTAACATACTCAAAAAAATTAACTGAAACTCCAACTAAGGACTTTTGTAAGGGGAATATAACCTGTGTAATTTAACTTGAATTGAATAATGTAATGAAGAAACAAAACATTGCACATGTTTTATATGCATAAAAACATAGATGCATACAGATCTTTTGACTTTTTTAACAAAAACTTTACTACCGGTAGCAGAGAGATTACTAGCACTAAAATGTGGTTTCTAATACCATTCTTCAGTGGGAAAAATCAGAACCCCTTGGAGAAACTGCTTGATTCTAGGACTACTACAGGAAATATACAAGGTAATCTTGAAGTATCATACAGAAAGACACAAAAAATTAAGCAAGAAAGATAATACAAGAAAGCAAAAGATACAAGAACAAAGGGATACAAGAACATGCTGAAAGATCCCGTAATGGCCTAAACTGGAATAATCTGAGCAATGAAATAAATAAAGCAGTATTGGATTATGACCAAAGCATAATATAAAAATCCATTATCCATAATAACATAAAAGTTTTATTAAATAAATGACTTGAGTGGATTAGATCAATTTTCCATGCAAAAAATTTTTTTTTATCTATAGATATGTATAGATATGTATAGATAGATAGATAGATAGATAGATAGATAGATAGATAGATAGATACACACACACACACACACACACACACAAAACTAAGGACATCTGAATAACATGTGGGCTTTAGTTAACAATAGAGCATTGATAGTCACTCATTGCTTGAGAGTTCTAACACCAAAGAAATTCATAATAGGGGAATTTTGATGTGAGATATAGGAGTTCTCTGTATTATTTTTTTTAACTTTTTGTAAATCCAAAACCGTTTTAAAATTGCAAAAATTATTTTAAACACTGTAAAACCATTATTGTATGGAGAGGGTGGAAAATCAGGAAGGGGATGTTTTAATTACAATATAAAGTATTATACAGAACTGGAAGGAATCTTTCAGCAGATCAGACCCCACTGTGAATTCTTAAATGCCAACAACATGTGATTTACAAACAAAAATGTGGGTGTACTCTTGTACCTGAAATGTGGAAGGAACTTTTGTCAATATTTTAAATATTTTAAATATTGACTTTTGTCAGTATTTTAAATATTTTCAGTATTTTTAAATATTCTCAATATTTTAAATTTTGTTAAAAATGTTTGGATCAGATACCTTTTACTTTTAGTGTTTATTTTACAAATAGCAGGAGAACTAAGCTACCTGCTTTCTAAACTATCTAAAAGCCATTAATTTAAATATTAACAACTTAGATTTCACACTTACAATTATTAAAGTACATGGGACAAATTAACTGTGAGAAACACAAAATTAAAAATGAGCTTAACGTTTAGCTTATATTAAGATCCATATGCTTGTACAGTTTTATTAAAACTTTTCTCAAATTTGCTTCTTGAGAAACAATAACACCTATTTAAAGAGTATCATTAAATAAAAGCTGGAAATAGGGTTTGATTCAATTTTGAGAGAATGAGTAATAATGATTTGTGAAAAGAACTTAAACAACACTTGTTTTTAGTTGTAATGTTTCTAAAATATAGTAAAGTTTGTTCCAACCTTCACCTTCAGTACATCCAATTTCTATCTGTCCTCCTGTTATCATTCTCAGAGGATCAGTCAGTTTCATTTAATTCTTGTCTACTGTACATAAACTTTAATACTATGACTGTGATGATAAACTAAATTGATACTCGGCTGTGACAGAAGTCATATATAATGTACTTCAAAATATCTTGCACATTAAATTGCATACAAAAAGAACTTTGTTCTTGTCCCTGAGAGCTGCTCTTTTAAAATTTTAAAAGTATAGATAATGTATAATTAAACTGAAACTGAACATACCATTGTCAATAATGATAAATGCCCATTTACAGTTTTCTATAAAGGAGCAGAAACTATGAAATAAAAAAATTTCCTTCTTAGTCCCCCAAGGTCATATGCTATTCTCTAATATTGCCAAGGATGGCACTGCCATCAACCCTCCCTTTCACATAGGTTATATGGATTATTCTAGACTCATCATTCACCCCATCTCCCAGATTTTGTTGGACATTACAGTTAATTATATTTATGAGAAGTTAAAAATTATGGAACATTGAAATACCACTATGTGGTTCTTTAATTAGAATATGCAGGGACACAGGATATCTCGGCAGAATCACCATTCTGGTTCATACGTAGATATAGAAGTAACAATGACAATTGGGGAAAAAGCTGCTCTTTTAAGACAGAGATGGGCACTATAGAATTATTAAAGGGTCAATACATCAGGAAGACATAAACCCACCAATATGAATATACCAAAGGACCATCAAAATATATAAGGCAACTATTATCAAATCTGAATCTAGACATTGGCGGCAGCACAAAAGTAGTAGCAGAATTCAACATCTCACTTTCACCAATGGACAGAGCAACCAGCCAGATAATCAACAAGGAAATAATAGCCTTAAATGAGGAATTAGATAACAGGACCTATAAATATCTATATATAGGATACTACACCCCCCCAAAAAAACTGAGTATACAATATTCCTATGTGCACATGAATATCCTCTAAGATAGATCACATGCTGGGTCACAAAACAAGTGTCAATTCATGAAAGTTGAAATCATATCCAGTATAGTCTCTGAATACAATGGTATCAAATTGAAAATCATAAAAAAGGAGGAAGAATCTCTAATATCTGGAGAATGAGCAACACACTATGGAACAATCACTGAACAAATGAGAAAATAAAGATGAAATTGAAAATTACCTAGAGATGATTTTAGAACTTGCCCTTCAGCTACAGCTTATTTTTAATCTCAGCAGGTTTTGTTAATAGTGTCTTTCTGCTGAGAACTCTGCATGAAATGAGTGGCCAAGGTGCTGTGGACTTGGGTTACAGACAGGCAACTTGAATAGCTGCAGACTGACTAGTAGTAGGATTGGCAGATTCATGCCAGCCTCAGATAGGGAGGGGCTGGTGCTTCTCAAGACCTCCAAGTTAGTTGCCAGCAGCCATAGGTGCTGTCATTTCCATGTCCATCCAGCAGTTCATGATGTCTCAGGAAACCATGCTTAGCCCACTTCCCAGATAGGAGTTTCTGGGAAGCCTCTGGAGTATAGGCAGAGAGGAGCAAGTGCTTCTAAGGATTGCCAAATAAACCACCAGCAGCCCCAGGTATGTTTGTTCCCAGCAACTGGTGTTCTTTCCAGAAAGTGGCACTCATCTGGCTACAGTGGGCTTGGAGCCTATGGCAGCCTGGAAATATGGGTGTGGAAGGTATGGCTGCCATTTTCAGACCACTAAGCTTGCTATCAATAATTCCAGATGTGTTCAAGTCACTACTTACTCATCACTCAGTGTTCTTTGCAGTAGGTGGCACTAGGAGGTTAAGGCAGTCCCAGGAGTCCAGGTGGGGGAAGAGAGGTATCTTTGGGTTATGACAAGTTAGCTGCAGCCCCTGGGTTTCAGTTTGATGCCATACTGCTCTCAGTGTTCTTTATAAAAGTAAGAGAGCTCACCTGTCTGCAGTGAGTTAGGTTCAAAATGGACATTAATTAGGCCTTGCCCGTCTGTTTCCTGAACTTCAGGGGCTTCCCAGAAGCTCCAAGCCTACTGCAGTGGGCATGAGTTGCTAGAGGTTGAGGTATGGCGCATTGGGGACAAACTTCCCTGCTTTTTCCAGGGTAGGGAGGAGGGGTCTCTGCCCACCACATCAAGTTGTGAAAATTTGAAGGATTTAATAACAATCACAATCTCTGGCTTTAGCATGGGAGCTGTGGTTCCTTCTCATCTCTGTGCAGGAGTCGGTAACTTGAATCAGTTTTTGAATTTCCTCTGCTGATTATGTGCTACTACAGTTAACAAGGTAGGCGAAACAGTAGGTAGATTTTGTGCTGGCGATGATAGAGCTATTTCCAAATCTGGTGTTATAGTTCTGTGCCCAAAACTTGTACCCTCCTTCACTGATTCCCTGCTCTGGCACAGCCAGACTCAGCTGTACACTGCACAGCTGTGTTTTCATCACCCTTCTTCTCCACCAATATCATAGGCTTATGGCCACCCACTTTTAATAATGCCGGTGCATGATTAATGGAAAATCTTCCTATGGTAAGTTGATGCAAGATGTATGAGCTATTTGTTTTCTAGATGACTTGAGATATTTTCTTGACATAGCTTATTCAAGAATGTTTTCTGAACTATTTTCTTTATTTAAAATAAACACACACACACAACAACAGGAATATATTAAAAACTAGAGGAGAGAGGACTAATAAATTAAGCATTATGGAAAAGTAGAGGATTTAGTTTTGGGAAGAATAAGGAATTCTATATCAAAGTTTACCCACTTTAATGTGAAAAGTATGAATAGAGACAGAAGTAGATACATATAGAATGTACAGGTGTTGTTGTTGTTTTTTTTGACAGATGAACTAGATACCAGATAATTTTAAAGTGAGGATACTTAAGTAAAGGAAAAGCATATTAGTAAAGCAATACAATTTTCTATAGCTACCCATTCTTCCTTCCCACAATGGAATTTTCTCAAACACCCATTTTAATATGTAAAATAAAAATGCAAAGTTAAAAACACCCTTTTATTTTCATTATGGGATGCAAACGTTTTCGTAAGTATATGCATATGAAAATGTATGATGTATATAGAAATTTGTATAGTACAATGTGTAAGAGTTACATAACTTTTCCCCACCACTAATTACTACTATTATTTTAAGTGTTACTGAGATCACTTTTAATCAATTATTTTAAGACATGCAGAGTGGACATAACTACCACAAAGTAAAAAATGTTTATTATAGTCTCAGATCCTTGGAAATAAGAGGCAGGGTATACAACACAGGCCCAAACAGGGAAGCACTGAGGCAAGAGGGACAGACAAGGAGAGAAAGGAACAGTAGGATTAAGTCTTTTTTGTGGTGATGATAGAAAAGGGGGAAGGACAGAAATTCCTTAAGCTGTAAGCAAGAAATGAAGCTATCCACTATGGAAAGTGGTGTGGGGGGTCCTTGATCCTTATAATACTAAAAATGGATCTACAGTTTGATCCAGTGATTCCACTCCTGGGAATCTACCCAAAGGACACACCACTAATTTGAAGGGAAACTTACACACCTAAGTTTATTGGAGCACTTTTTACAATAGCTAAGAAATAGAAAAGACTAAAACAGATGAATGAATCAAGAAGATGTGGCATATATACACAATGTAATACTACTAAGTGATCAAAAAAGATAAACACGCGATTTGTGACAACAAGATGGATGGAGCTGGAAGGGATTATACTAAGTGATATAAGTCAGAAGGAAAAAGAAAACTATCAGATGGTCTCACTTATAGAGGCAATATAGAGAAACTGAATAAAGGATCAGGAAAAAGACAAAACTTGCAGGCAAACCATAGATCTGAAGCATACAGCAGGGCAGAGAAAGGGAGAGGGGCCAAAGTAGGGGAGCGAAGAGCACAAGGGACTATGGTGATGGTTCACAGATGCAGTGGTGGTGAGACAATTATGCGGATTACACTTGAGGGGAGAAATCAAATATTATACAAAAATGAACAATGATGTAAGAAAATAAATGGATGCCAAATCATTAAATAGAGAAACTACAAACATGCTTATTACAAATGCCTTCAAGCTGACTCGAACTTCTTTCCTGAAGAGTTAAAAATACATCCTATCTCAAAAAAAAAAAAAAAAAAAACCAGGGAAAAAGAAAGAGAAAGTAAAGGGGTAATAAACCATTTCTCTTTGTGTTTTTTGGCAATATTCATATTTATCCTCTAATCCTCTAATTTGGCTCTCTTTTCTTTAGGTATATTGAAGTTTTTGGCCTTTTCCAATCAAAGTTTTTCCTATATAAAGAGTTCAAAACTGGGTTTCTACACAAATTGCTTTGATTTCACTCATTTTGTGAAATGAAATCTTCATCACTTCCTCCAGAATAATAGAGTTTAGAAACAGAGTCAATAGAGGCCACTGAAAAAAAAAGCCATTAGAAGGTCAATATTCCTGTATGCTAGTTAATGTGCATAATACATAAAGAAGAATTTAACAAGCAGGTCTACAGGGAGGTTATTGACTTTCAGGGGGAAAAATGCCATCAGAAGTTGGTATGATTAAGTATAAACATTAGCACTGTGTTAGCAGAGAGAATAATAATCAGAATAGAATGTCTCATCATGAAGGTACATTAAATGGTAGAGCAAATATGATAATACACTCAATAAGTATTATTCCCTAAAAAAGAATTGTAGAATTTTTCTATTTAAAAAACTGTGATTATCAGAAATGTTCAATATCCTCTACTTCTTGGTTGAATGACTTTTCTCGTGACTGATAGGCTGACCTCTCAGACTCACACCAAGCTTAAACAATTTCTGCTAGCTGCCTTCCAGAGCCTCTTAAGTTGCTCTTGGTTTGATCTTTATTCTACATTTTCTGACTCTTACACTCTTAACTTTTTTCTAGCACTGAACTTCTCATCTCATTGGTCACTCATCTTATGCTTGGTTGTTTTTTGTTTTTTTTTTCCCCTTTTACACTCATAGCAAGGACACTCTTGATCTTCTGCTTGCATGGAGATTGTCTTTGAATGCCTCTAGGTCAACAAGTTTTTATTAAATGTCATATTGATCTTTTTTCATCTTACTGTTTTCTTTCTGATTTCTTTCTCATCCTTCAGGCTCTTCACTCAACCAGCTTTAATGTAGTTTTTCTCTTTCTAACCAGTGCCTCCCAAGGAGATTCATAGAGATGATCACATAATGGTTAAGGAAAGAAAGATAAATTGCTCTGAGATTGTTTCTGGCTTTGTATATACAGAGAAGGAAGATGATTTTTAGTCTCAGTAGGTTTGGGCAAGCATGAAATAAGCTTCTATATTTTATCACACCGATAAATACATAGTGGAAAATAAGTGAATAGTGAGAAATCACATGTAACACTTTCCTAAAGATCATCAAAACTATTATCATAATCTTTGGTAGCATAACATAAGAAATCTTCCCTAGGATTCTCTAGTTGCCAGGATCATACACTTCATTACGTAAATCTACCTAATAATAGCATCGAACAGTATTAGAACATCTACAAAATAAATCCTCTTATATAAATACTTATAGAATATCCATATAATTTTAATATAGAGATTTTTCCATTAGATTATTAGAACTATGCTTCATATTATTAGAATGATGCAATTCAATCTTTGAAGAAGGATGAAAGGTCCATAAGCAAAAGACACTGAAAAGGGAACAAAACAAAAACAAAAATTGGAACCAATTGAACAGATTCTTCCACAGAGCTTACAGAAATAATAAATCCATGATCTTGAATTTAGCCATGTATTTTCAGTTACAACCTTCAATAATGTCAGATAGACATTTGTGGTTGTTACAATAACAGTAGGAAATTAGTATAACATG
This sequence comes from Scalopus aquaticus, assembly GCA_004024925.1. Taxonomy (NCBI): domain Eukaryota; kingdom Metazoa; phylum Chordata; class Mammalia; order Eulipotyphla; family Talpidae; genus Scalopus; species Scalopus aquaticus. The sequence goes on along the minus strand of PVIJ01003320.1, from coordinate 57,916 downwards.
TTCAACATTGATATAATTAAGAAATATTAGCTTTTTTGTGAAATCGAAGTATTTAAAAAGTAGGCTCTGAGAGCATTGTAAATGGAATTTAGTAAAATGCTCTGGTGAAACAAAGAAACAAATATGATAAATTGTGTTAGTTTGTTATGATCATCTGAATTATATAAAGTCAAAAAATACATGGAAAACAGTATGATCTATAAAAAAATATGACAATAGCATGGATCATATTTATATTGGCAAGAGAACTAGGTAGATCCTGCTATGGAAAAACCAATACTTATAATTAAGCTGAGATTAAAACAGTCTACATAGGACATCAAATAGTGATACAACAATATTTTATGTATAGGTAATTATATATGTACCTTGCTATGTCTTTTATTGAAATATCATCATTTCACAGATTGCATGTTAATACTATTTGGCATAGTGAGCATGAAAAAAAAAAACAAAACACAAAGAACATGGGTTTTTTGAAGTTGCCTGAACTCTAGTCTTAACTCTGTAGATAAGCAACCCTGGAAACATTTAATATCTCTGTCTCAGTATCATCAAAGATAAATTGTGAAAAATGACACCTTCCTTTTCATGGAAGAGATGAAAAATAGGTAGAACACCTGGTGTGATGTCTGACACATGAGTGCTTAATAAATGTCAGGTTTCTTTTCTCCCCATGGTCTTCACCCTGTAATAAAAGTGCTAACATGTCTAGTCTTTATATTTATTACTATGTTTCATATATTTTGCACGTATTTCCTATAAATATTTCTGTAATTTATTATAAAAATTGTTCATTGTAATGTCTAACCCCAGTTTCTGTAAATGCAAATAAATTAAACTGAAAATTCTTTAAGAACAACAAAGTTCAGGTAAAAACAATTTTTCAAAAGCAATTCTTTTTCAAGAGGATAATAATAACAGACCTATGTTTGAACTGCAGTTTTATAGTGATTTCACAACTAACCTGAGGAAAGAAACATTAATTAATGATGAAAATAGCTTTAGTTCTAAGTGTTCTTATTTGGTGATGGTTAAATAAGGTAACAGATAAAATCTCTTAGAAATATTATGAAAATGTAAAGTATACTTTTTCTAATGAAGATATTATAGTTTATCAGATTAAAACTCTACAATAACTACTTTATCATAACACTTGTAATGCTGACATTATGTTGTTTCTGATATTAAAATAAGTATAATAAAGAGGAAAACTAAACTTTTGATGCTTGACTATTAATAACTTTCGAGCCCCACACTTTTCATTTCCACATTCATCCCCATCTGAGCAGGACTACAAGAAAGTCAGTCCCATCTCTTAAAACAAAATAAAATCAGTTATCCACTTCCATCTCTCATTTCACTCCAGAACTAATCTGAGATCTTCTCTTTGATAATTCTTTTGCTCTTTACTATGTAAATAATAGCCTTTTATATTTCCATACCCATTGATGCCTTGTATCATTTGTCCTAATAGCTATTTTAATTCTTTGTCTAGGGAATGCTGAGAGTCCCAAACAAAACAAGACAAGCATTATGACAGCTGGGAAACTGATTTACATCCTCTTTGGCCATTCATTTTCTTCTTGCTTCCAAAAGCCTAAGAGTAATCAGCATGATTTCCCTATTTAAAAATCATTATTTGGGCTACCTCATTTATTGTGAAATCATTTACACACACGCACGCACACACACACACACACACTTCAACAGGAAACAACTTTCAGAGTTGCTTTAAAAAAAGTAGAATTCCTTTTCACATAATTTGTAATATAGTCCTTCACAGACCAATTTTCTCATTTGTCTATTCAGGGAAGAAACTAATTCCAAGGAACACAAAATGGGAAGAAAAAAAAAAACAAAACACTTTATCGCCGTTGTTTCCTTAGTTGCTTGAAAGGCAAATTTACAGACATGCTTGTGTACTGAACTAAAACTGTCTCTGAGGTTTAATTGGAGACATATGGGAGCCTGATTGTACCTGTCAAAAGTCACTATTGAGAAAGCATTGGTACAGGAGACTGTATTAATGTTCTTAATTGTTAATGTTTGCTTTATGACCTTCCCATCAGCAGATATGTGTGCCTCTACTTACTGATACATTCATCCATCTCTCTAATGGCTCTGCCTCTGTAACTGCTGTTAGCACTAGTTATTCATCACTGAAAGAGAATATGTTGTATTCCTGACATGGCCTTCATTTCAGCTGATGGTGGGATGGAAAAGTTATACTTCTAGGCAAATTTCTCACTTTTTATTTTCTATATGGTTTAATACTACTCTAAATTTGAAATTCAGAAATATAGATGTGTCCCCCATTTGGAGTTTGGGTGAAAGATGTTTCCTGAGCTAAAATATAAAGTGAGATGAAAGAAATTTTATCCTCAAAGACAGATTATTATATGTTGAAATACATCACCATATACTTCAATAAAATATTTGCCACACTTTGAAAGTAATAAAAAGTAAATATATAAACACGGTGGTTTTATTCCTTAGGAAATAATAAGTGCATGGCAGTTCTCTTACTTTCATCAGTCATGTGATTCTTTTACTTATTGCATTTTAATTTCTTAGAATGACAATCTATCTTTGCTATATTCTTTTTCTCATATGTATACATTATCACCACACTTCTCATTCTAGTGCATTATTATATAAATCCTTCATTCAATGTCTTAATGATTTTTCTTTCATGCTTGTTTTCACCAAGCCCACGCTATCTAATCTAAGTTGCCTCATGACATTTTTACTCAATTCACTAAAACATATAAAACAATTGGCTTCGAGATAATTTAAAAAAAAAAAATAACAATATTGTTGAAATTTTAAGAAAATGATAGGTTTTCTATGTATAAATGTTTAAATATGAGTTTGCAGGTTCTTTCTTTTTTGATTCATTTTATATTTATTTACTTTAATGAGCCGACTAATATCCAGACATTGAAGGAATGGCTGAAGAAATATATGTTTATGTTATATTTCTAAAATTTAATTATTTTTAGGAATATATCCTACCACAACAACCCTAATCTGGATTTAATACACACTGAAAAGTATGTCCTATTGAACAAAAAGTATTTGGGTAGGGATCTGGGGTTGAACTCTATCCCACTGAACAATGAGGATCTGGACGGGCCAGAGAACAATTCAGTATGGTACTTTGTGGTATTTAGGGAAATCTAGTGTGCCAGTTAATCAAGGGGGCACAATGTTCTAGGCATAAGTGACATGAAAATTCAGGTGGATGGCATTGCAATCATTCTGTTATTACTTGTTTAGAACATCACCTCCATTTGGGTTGATATAAATATAATTCACAACATTGGTTCTAATCTCCTTGAAGTTGGATGGCAAAGTGGCCATGGCTTAAAAATACTTATAATGCATCTTTGGAAACAGGACATATTATAAAAGAAAGAGAAGGTGTTCAGTTGTAGCAGAATGGCAAAGGTTAAGGGAAGTTTGAGGCTCTAGAGAACACAAGTCTATGGTTCATCTCTAACACCGTGTAAATCTGACTAAATTTAGATCTGTTCAGATAGTAGCCCTAACTACACTAGTCCTAAGAGAGTGAGTCCCTACATTGAAGACTTCATTTCACCAATAAGTATAAAAGCCTGTATTTCAGTCGTGTGTGTTTTTAAGAAATTGGTAGTAATTTGTCCTGTTTTATCACAAAGTATCAAATCTGCATTTATAGAGAGTATTATATAGTTCTGATATGTTACTGATTCAAATTAAATGTACTTCCAATTAAACAAGACCAACAATGAATTCTTAACAGAATTAACTATATAATTATTCATGTACTATTATTGAAAGAGTAAGAGATTAGTCAGTCACTTATAAACAAGTTCTCACACACACATACATACAGGCATGTACACTTTTTTTTCTCTCCATCACCATCCCTTACATCTCCTTTACCCTTTAACTTTCTCTTTCTCTTTATATATCAACAGCCTTTCTTCCTTTATTGGTATCTAATAGTTTATATAAGTGGGGTTTTTTTTGTTGAATTGTCTACTATGTAAATGTCCAATTTCTGTCTTTGTCACTCTGAATTAATTTGCTACATATAATTTCCTTGAATCGTAAATGGGAACATTATATCTTTTTATGAATGAATATTATTTTATTATGTGAATATACTATTTTTAATCTAATCCTTTATCAGTGGACAATTAAGAGTGTTTCTCTGTCCTAGCTATTGTAAATATACTGTAATAAACACTGTAGAGCATAAGGTTTTTTGAGTTGATTTTTTTTTTTATTCTTGGACTAGATGCCCAAGAATAGGATTGCTATATGATAGTCTTTCCATTTTCAGTTTTTAAAGGTGAATCCACATTGCTTCCCTTATTGATTGTACCAGTTTACATTACAACCAACAGTATAAGAGGATTCCACTTTCTCTTCTCTGTCTCATCTCCATTACTGATTGTTGGAGGTCTTTTGAATATGTGTCATTAATATGGGTGTGAGATGGTATCTCATTGTGACTTTAACTCATATCTTTCTTATTGGAATTGACAATGAACATTTTTTCATTTATCTATTAGCCTTTGGAATAATCCCTTTGGTGAATTGTTTATTTAGATTCTGCTGCCTATTTATTAATTGGACCATATGTTTTTCTATTTTTGAATTGTATAAGTTTTTTTTATATATCTTAGATGTTAAGTCCTTGTCAGTTAGCTAATATGTAAATACTTTCTACCATTCAATAAGGTGTCTTTTTAATCTACTTATACACCTTTTCACTATATAAAATCATTTTAATCAATTTTTAATGCATGAAATTGCTTAAGTAAGATCCATTATTTAAGGTTAAATAAGATTCCATTATTTAAGGTTTATAGGTAAGGTGTTTACTTTCATATAGAAACAAGTAATATAATAGTACTTAGATATTAAAAGTAAATAATTTTGTAAGTCAAGATAATCCCTGAGAGATATGTTTGTTCATAAATAACACCACTGTCCAAACTCTGAATCAGTTCCCAGCTATCACTAAGAATCCATTCCCTGAAATTTTTATAAAAATAAAGTTAATAGGAAATCAAGTTCTAAAGTGTGAATACTTGAATTCATAAAGTTTTGGAGCTCTCACTTCAAAAAAAGATTATTTTTACCTATAAACATTTCCAATACTAGTTTCATTTGCTGACATATTTGTCATTCTATCTCACAAGCTGGCTTCATTTTACAACCAGACTTACAAATTTAATTAATGTCATTAGGATGGGTTAAGTGTTCTTAAAGTAACTTGAAAAAAATGTAAAAGGCAGAGAAAGCACTAGTAAGAACATATTTGGAAAAGAACATGGAAAAGAGTGAAAACTCATTCACCATTGTTAAGACTCCTTTTGAAGACCAAAAACAATTGCTTTAAGTCCTACACAGCTGGAGTCACTTAATGGCCACTATAAACCCAATTATTGCAAGTAATCGTAACTAAATACACAGGATACATCTATTAAAATGATACAATAACTGCAAAAATTATACATATAGATAGGAGGTTACAAATTCAGAAGAAATCCAATCTGAGATTATCCATTTTATATTTTTTACATAAAGATTTATTGAATGATATAAATACTGAAATTACCCTAGTAAGACTCTCATAATGTATATTAAAATTTTTAAACATGAGTTTATTGACAGAAATTTTAATTTCCAGGTAGGAGGTTTTCATTAAAGAAAGAGGAAAAGTGTAAAATTACTTGTAGAAACAAATCACACTTGAAAAACAGTAGAGCTATGAAATGGTTAAACACGGAGTTTAGAGTGGATGTTGGCTACTGGTTCTATCACTTACTAATTATGTAAACTTGATCTTAGCTTCATGACTTATTTTCTCAAATCCAGAATAGAGATAATAACATTAATTCCCTCATAGAGGCTTTGTGAGTGTTAAATTTGTGAATTATATATAAAGTACTTAGCACACTTAGTGCCTAACTCCTAACAAGTACCAAATGTTTGGTATTAATACTGTTGAGCTCTTAAAAAATAAAAATATAGTATTGATAAATAATTTTTGAAAACTGCTATTTTCTCTCATTTTTCTTTATACACTATTCTATACAGAAACCAAAGTTACAATGAAATTACAACTCTTACTCAAAGATCCCCCAAAACAAAACAAAACAAAAACTAAGATATGCTAATTGGTCCCTACTCAAAAACTTAAAAATATTCAAAATGAACAATGACAATAAGTTCACATATTTGGCAATAATAATTTTTCTGTTGGTTGAGTGCATACTGTTTGACATCATACCTAATTTGTCGCTTTATTCTTTTTCTTCATTATTTTTTAAAGTTTCTTTTTAAATGTTGATTTTTGGTTTTTATTTTTATTTTTGCATGGAAGAACTGCCTTGTAGGCCAAGGGTGGGGGAGGGGTGAAAGGCTTCACCAGAGACAGAGTGGGGAGCAGAATAAGTGGATTTATTGAAATATACTGCTAAGGGGAGCAACTGATGAGACAGGAGAGATCTGCTGCACAATATTTGGGTTAGCTCCCTGGCCTGGGATCAGACTCAGGCCATAGTGGTTATAACACTGAGACAACCTACTTGGCCACTAGGGAGGCCCTTCTTTATTATTTAAATCTCAGTAACAACACTGCAGGGTAGGTGTTATAAATCCACCTTGAACAAAAGATAAGTAATAAAGATATTATTTAACTAAATTTGTGCAACTAACAAGTGAGTGAACAGGAATTCAAATAAGGACTATCTATATTATCTGTTTTTTTCCACTATATCAATTTTGATGTAGTCTAAGGTAAAACATAAGATACTTCACAAAGCTTTTATTTTTATTTTAAAATTTATAGTGACCTCATCTGCCAGACATAATTTGTTTCTTAAGGTAATTTGATATTTTGCTCTCTAGTTTATATAATGCTGGTTCAATAACGAGCCCATGTGATAGTCAAGATTGTACTCCCAACTTTATAGATTGCTGTCAATTAACACTTTTCAGGAACTTCAGATAGTCTGACAAGGCTATTGACTGTGTAATGTACTGCAAAACCATTGCATGAAGTATTTTAAAATACAGAATACAATATAGTAAGTGTTTCCTATCTTGAGGGGATGGCACAATAGTTCTGTTATAATAATCAGGATGTTTTTTATTCATGCTGGTTTATAAACTTTGCTTGTATACCTGTTTTAACCATCCATGCATGCTTAATAGCTCTTTCTAACAAGTCTATCTGAAGGTTAATCTAATGTCTATATTAGGGCAATAGATTCTATAACAGAAATCTATGCAAATGGCCTATTACATGATATCAAAACTACTCAAGCAGGTGATAGTGGTCATTTATTTTACCTTAATGCCCTCCCAGTATAGGGAAGATCTTGAAAGAGTATATAAAAATGCTAATAGAGAAGGCTGAAATCTAAGTGTATTGAATCAGTTAATCTTTTTTTCCTCAACTGAGAAAAAAATATAGTTAATTATAAGCACAAAAAGTATTGAATATAAAGTTTTTCTCCTAGTGTAATGAACTTAAAAAAATCAGAATTGATATCCTACCCCATTTATCATGTATTCATTCAATTTATACATTTATTCAGGAATATATATGTAGGTGTGCAGATATGTATAACCCTTGAATAGCTTTGTAATCGTAAAATAGTAAGAAATGTTATAGATCTTATCTTCAAGTGTCTAAAAACCTGGTGAATTGTGAAACATTTATTTAGTATAAGGAAATTCAATTTTATAGAAGTTACACTTATTATACTCAGAAACATATATTGAAATTTCAATATGTCTAGGCATTTTACTATAAAAATAGACTTACATAAGCAATACAAAACAATTGCACATTATAAGGAAAACAAACAAAAGTAAGTTTTCTAACAGTGCTATGCATTTGGTATTATGGTAAAAGATAAGAAAGATTTGGAAATCAGTTTGGTAAGTATTGAAGGGTAATGGAAGATTGAAAAGAAGTCTTCTCACTATCTAGTAAGTTACAAGTTAACTGATTTGTCATCCAAATCCTTACATGAACTTGGGTTGCTTACCTTTCCAACCCCAATTAATGTCATCCCTGCCTCATATAAAAATATATCCCTCTTTTATATAAAAATATATGCATATATACACAGTTACACATACAGAAAGATAATTTGTTGGCAATCAATAACTTACCCATAATTATACTCCATCCCGCACATATAGTATTATCTATCACTTCCTGTATTTGCTCATGCAATCTCCTTTTCCAGGATTTCCCCTACTCTTCAAAAACTACTTCAAGGGGCTTCCCTGGTGGCGCAACGGGTTAAACGCAGCATAATGAAGCTATCCAGAGCCACTGCAGCAGGAGTTTGATACCTGGCCAGGGAGATTCCCACATAGCGCAGCAGACCTCTCCTGCCTCGCCCACTGCTCCCCTCAGCAGTGTATTTCAGTCAATCTGCCTGTTCTGCTCCCCACTCTGTCTCTGGTGAATCCTCTCACCATCCCCACAACTCTGGCCTACAGGCCAGCTTGTATACATAAATAAATAAATCTTTAAAAAAAAAACCTATTTCAAAATTAAGACTCCACTAGGTCACTTTATTATAGCAGAGTTTTTTTAACCTTATTCAACTCCCCATCCAAAGTCTGGTTAGCAAACATTTTGTTCTCATATAATCCTATGTACATTAATAGTTCTTTTCATGTACTTTGTATTACGATTATTTTCCTCACAACAAGGTAACTTTTTTGAACATAAAGGTCATATCTTATTACAGTTGTAATTCCAGCATCCAGCACAGATTGGGGTTACCTAAAATATGTCCAATAGACACTTCAAAATTGAAGTCAGATAACATATTTCAAAAATCAGCAATGAGTAAAAATTCAGTAGGAAGATGAAGGCAGTAAGAACATTACAGGAAGAAATAGAAAATGTGAAAATGCAAAGTTGTGAGGAAACATAGTGTTATATCATCCTATAATATAACTTAGAAATGACTTTTATTTCTGTAATATGCCTGCTTCACTATTTTATCCTTACAGGAGACAACGTGCTTATATTGGAAAAGTATGCAAAGTTTGTAAATCTGGGGTTATGAAGTTCAGAGACTATGATTTCCCTCTGAATAACCTTCAAAATCTTGTGTTATCAGTGGGAAAAGCAAACCTGTTGAGATCACTAGGATAGAAGGATAACAAAAGGAAAGAAACATGGGAAAAATGAAGAATATAAATGAAGTATCTATTCCCCCTTGAGTTAAATATCTCCCCCAATACCTGAATTTTGAATTGTGTACTAAACACCATAGTTCATAAATCCACAGGCATTTTTGTTTATCCTCAAATCTTCCTCTTTGCCTGCATTAATGTCTTTAGTTAATGACACATTTCTGACTTTCATAAATATTTATTGATCACCAAGAATGTATCTTTCCCTGTCTAGGAATTTGATATGTTTTATTGAATAAAATCCATACAATATCTACATTTGAGGAAACATTCAATATATTGAACAAAATCTACATAATTTCTACATTTGGTTAATATTCAATCTGGGTAACCCAGAAACCCTCCTAGTTGCCATCTTATCATCACAGTTTCTATGGCCATTGTAGGTCACTAGTCCCTTTCTATTCTACTTATGAAATATTATATCCTTCATATGTCTCTTTTTATGTTTACTTCTGTTTGAACATTTACACTATTTTCACATGAACTGCAGTAGCTTTTTAACACTAAGTTCCCTGCTTTGTATTCAATAAGTATTTTCCATATTTTTTTTACAAACATTTAATCATATTACTATACTGTTTAAAACTACTTCAGGAACCTCCCTGGTGGCACAGCGGTTGAGTGCTGCGCTGTGGAGCTGTCGGCAGTGGTGACACAAGTTCGACGCTGGCCAGGGAGATTCCCACATGGCTGGGCAGACCTCTCCTTCCTAGCCCGCTGTTCCCTTCAGCAGCGTATTTCCATCAATCTGCCTGTTCTGCTCCCTACTCTGTCTCTGGTGAACCCTTTTGCTGCCCCACACCTCTGGCTTGTACCCCAACTTGTATGCATAAATAAATAAATCTTTAAATAAATAAACAAATAAATAAAAAAAAAACTTCAATGTTTCCATTTTGACTGTAGAAGAAAGTTGTCTAAAAAAAACTTTCTCTTTATCTATCCCAAAAGAATACCATTTTTTAAAGTTTTCAATCCAACCAGACTCAGAGGAAGAGACCTCCAGCTGAACTTCTGGGGTTGATCCTTTTAGCCAAATCATCAAAGTAATCTCCTTTTCCATTCCCATGAACTGTTTTAGGGATAAGCATGTGGTTCATTTTTGGCACATGAGCAATGGGAACCTTTGAGGAAATTCTTAAATTTCTTTCTTTAGTCTTAAGAAAGATATGTAGGGAGAAATGACAATTCTTGGTGTGCCTGTAAGAGTCGTACACATTCTGCTCCCAGTTAAGAATAAAATAAATGCAAGTTGAAGTGAATTTAACTCAGGGATCCAGTTACCATCCCTGTAGGCCACCTTGCATGCATAAAATATGTGTAACGTGTGTGGACATTGAAAAATGTCTGGACATTGAAAAAAAGTCTTTATTGCTAAAGTCCATTGAGAGAGGTTTTCTCTTAGTTACATCTTTATATATATGTACCAAACCAGGCCTTCCCAATTTAACCCTGCTTTTCAATCTTAGTTCTTGTATCATCTATTTTTGGGAATATGATTTCAACTAAACTGATTGAAACACCAAGATAAGCATATAAATCACTTAAGGACTTGTTTGAATGCAGACTGTGATTTAGTAGGTTTGGGATAGGATTTGGGATTCTGCATATTATATTATACAATGTTGCTATTCCATGAATCACATTTTGATTAAGGAGGGACTAAATTACCTAACATCTTCTTCTTAAACTATAAAGCCAGGGGATTGACAAAACTAGTAATAAAGTTGAGTTTGAGACATATTTTCAGTTCTATGTCTTGTAGATCATTTCTTTAAAAAAAAACACCAATTCCTTGGAAATCACTTGAGTTCTCAATAGAATGAAAAAACGGCCACGCATTAACACTCAGGGTCAGATCTCACACACACATGAACACACACACGTTACACACATATTATGCATGCATATGTGTGTATGTATAAATGTGTGTGCACACACAGAGATATATATACTTAAATGATTTTCCTCCATTATTGTCATGTTTCCTTGTTTGTTCTGTAGGTTTCCTCTAAATGAACTCCATCACCTAAATTAAAGCTTTGAATGTGATATTTTTCCTAAATTGGGTCATTAATTTTTAAATTCAATGCCATTTAGGAAGAACTCTTTAAGAAGGAGTTCCAGATAAAGTTTAAAGCAATATTAATTACTGAAAACTAGTTTCCTGCAGTTAAGGAATGCAAATTACTTAAGGTAATTGAAAATAAATTCCTACTGTTACAAACATAAAACTTTGTTATCCAAATTGCTGTTTAAAAATATCTGATTTGTGTAATTTTTCTCTATTCATTGGTTTCCAATATGCTTTTTTCCCCCCTTGAAGCTGAAAAAGTTTGAAATACTGATAATTAACTTCCACAGTATTCCAACATTTGGAATATAAAACCATATATACAGGTTTCTCTTTATTCTATTAAGCACTTTTCTATTGCACTGGATACTACAGATAAAATATCAAGAAGATCATACATTACAGTTGTTACTCTAATCAAAATATTAATGAACAATGCAAACAGTATAAATATTTAATAATTATAGAATAACTACAAAAGGGCAAATTATTTAAGCTTTACTAAGAATATTAGTACTTTTCACTGGGGACAAGAGTCTAAAATTCTCCCAGTCTATATATTTACCAATTACTTCTTTGTAAGAAGAAATATGCAATTAGATTTATGATTTTTATTTATATTCAGATGATCGTATTTTGTTTTTCATAAGGATATAATATAATATTAACTGCAGAAATATTAGTTTAGTTATAAAGGAAAACCTTCAAGGTGAGTGTGGACATTATTCCTCATTCCATTTGAACTCAATCAAAGACTAACACACTTTAAGAAAACAATATTGGGAGAAGTTATCTTACATTTAATTTTTTTCAGGGGTTCTGCCCACATTACAATGAAATAATCTGGTAAAATTCTCTGTTATTGTTAAATTTCCTTTTTACTGGAAATATTCAAAGGTCCAATATTTATATTCATTTGTGTTATATTATTTTTAATTCAATTATGACAAGTTTAAAGTCTATATATACTGGAATATAGAAATATTAAGAGTTGCCTGGATAATTATTAAATTCTTCAATATTTTAGTTAAACAGATTAACAATTAAAATAACAACAACAACAACAATAATAGGTGCATTTACTGTGTGGCAATCTATTCTAAGCTTCATAGCAAGTTTGGTATTACTGTTTTCCCCATACTACTCTAACAGAGTACAATATAGTCACCTGGCCAAACTGTTCGTTAAAATTTTCTTCTTCTAGAAATCTTCAGACGTCCAATATTCATAGTTATACATGAGTTTGAATAGTGTGTTTGTTAGTTTGGAACAAGAAGATACATTACATTTTTTTGCTAGGTATGATGCTTGTTTAATTATGATTCAGTTATGAAAATATTATTTTACAATTATTATATGAAGTGGATTCAAAAGAAAGTAATGTCTCCTTCAAAGATTATTAAGCTGTATAGGAATTTTAATGAAACATTTTTGCAATTAAAACAATTACAATAGCAGTAATAACAAAATAATAATAACAGGTACATTTAATATGTGCTAAACTAACAAATTGGGTATTAAGACATGTCATTCATCTGTACTCTCCTAATACACAATTATTCCCCTCCTCTATAACACAGGGAATTTCATGAAACCATAATTTTATTTCAATCTGGTTTTCTTTAGTTGATCTCTTACTCAGGTGCTTTTTTTTCCCCTCACTTTCCTTTTGATACAAAGAAAATTGGGCTCTATTGTGATTTTATAGCATTTTTGTAAGAATACTTATTTATTTCCTTGTATTTCAAATATGGCCCAGAGGCTCCATGCTCTGTATCTGTAAATTTAAATGTAGGTCTAGTTATTTAGAAATAAATGAGAAAATAAATAAAATATGTAGGATGGATGCAAGAAGATTTACAGCAGAGCACAACACATTTTGACTGTTGACTAGAAAACATGGGGAATTTTGTCATCTTCAATTTTCCTTGTTGCATTCTGACCAAAACTTTCTTGACACAATAATGATGTGCAGAATGGAGATGTGGTTTACAGAATGGTTGAGATGTGTGTGTATGTGTGCATGTGTGTGTTTTCCCCTGAAGCAGGATATAAGCACAGATGCCATTCATTTGGAACACTGACTACAAGTTGAACACAAAGGGTCCCGACCTCATTGAAACAGTTATTTATAGCGAGGCAGTGTCTGCAAATAACATCCATTAGGACTAAATGCTTATTGTATGAGATAGGGAAAAGGTACCTTCACACACAAAAAAAAATGTAATACACAGATTTGGTGCCTGCTCCTGAAATTATTGCATTTTGTAAAGAAAAGTTCCATTTGCTCTCAGCTCTGAGAACTATACAATGCATTCTCATATCTCAAAAAATCAGCCCTAGGTAGAAAAGACACAATTTTCAAAGTAGAAAGAATGCCAATCTTTGAATGGATTTATTTCAAATTGTTCTTAACAGTGCATTTCCTTCTCAGATCCATTTATATTTTAAAGCATGTCTTAGCAATACATACATATTTTTACTCATATAAGTAATTCTTATATATAAATGTTAGAAGTTGTAGAATCAAAAATATATTGAGTAATTAATTTTACTAAAACTAAAAGCTGCCAAAATGTTAATGTAAATTTCAAAGATCAGGCTTAAGAATACATTTCCTTCCACAATGCTATCAACTGTTAGAAAGAAGCAGAGGTAGCAAGCTAAAAGAAAGGAATCAGTTATGACAGAGAAAGTCCAGGTCTACTCTCTTCCAGTAGATGGAATTTCTGACCAAACATTTTTAAAACTTGCATATTAATAATAAAAAAACTATATTTTGTTGGTATGGAAATTAAAGCTCACATAAGTCAAATGTTTTGCTCAAAGATATTTCACTCATGAAAATCTGTGTTTTGATATTAGTGCTGAGGATGCATATTTTTAAAATTAAAATTTTGATAAACATTACAACATGGATGAAATTTAAAGACATTACGCAGTGAATTGTGCCAGACACAAAAGCGTAGTCAATACAGAGAGAAAGAAAGTTGATAGTGGTTTCCAAGATCTGTAGGAGGAGTGATGGGAGTTATTGCTTCATGGGTACAGAGATTCAGTTGGGAATGACAAAAATGTGTTTGGAGATGGACAGAATTATAGTTGCATGATAATTTAAACATACTTATTGCTACTAAACTGTACACTTGAAAATGGTTAAAATATTAATTTCAAGTTATGTACAGTTTACCAAAATAAAACAAAAATAATCTTAAAAAATAAAACTAAACACAAAGATGAGAAAAAATGTAACATTCAATTGACAAAATTATGTCCAAGTTCTTGTACTAGGTATTGTGAAATTTTCAAAAACATTTAAAAAATTATTACATATGAAAAAGAATGAAACTAGACCACTATGTAGCATAATACTAAAAAATTAACTCAAAATGGATTAAAGACTGAATATAAGATTTGAAAAAAGAATACATAGAAAAAAACATAAGTGATATACTTCTTAACATCAGCTTTAGAAATGTGTTTGGGGACTTCACTTCAATGGCAAGGAAAATAAAAGTAGAATAAATAACTGGGACTACATCAAACTAAATGCTTTTGCATAGCAAAAGAAACTACATAAAAATGAAGAGATCCCCTACTGAATGGGTGAAGATATTCACATATCACATGTTCCACAGGAGGTTAATATACAAAATATACAAAGAACTAACAAAATTCAACAATTTAGAAACAAGCAATGCAATTAAAATAGACAGAGGATTTGTGTAGACACTTCGTCAAAGGTATACAGATGGGCAATGAGCACATAAAAATTGTCTATTATATTTCATTATTAGAAAAATGCAAATCAAAGCAACGATGAGCTATCATCTCACCTGTGGCAATGGCTATTACCCAAAAGACAAGAAAAAAATAAGTGTTGGAAAGAATGTGGATAGATGGGAGTGTAAACTGGTACCACCATTATCGAAAATAATATGGTGATTCCTCAAAAAATTGCAAATAGAGGGAGACGTCATCAACATGGCGGTGAACCGATGCTAGTATCAACGCTCCCGAAAGAGAAGCTGCTTATATAAAGAGACACCAGCCAAACCCAGAGAAGATCCAGAAATGCTGGATAAATCTAACACGGGTGAATAGGACCTGGAAAGAAGCTAAAAAGACTGACTAAGGAGAAGAGAGATCTACCAGATCTCCTCCCCACCACCCCTCAGCACAAAACTGGACCAGGAGACCAAGACGAGAGGCACCTGAGGAGACCCAGAAAAAGAAAGGTGGGCAGAGACGTTTCCCCGGGCACGGCAGAGTGATAAACTCGAGACTGACACTAGTAGTCCCCCCAGGCAGCAACAGAGCCAGGGAGAGGGCAGAGTGCACTGGGGAAGTTGGTGGGACACAGAACAAAGCCTCGGGCAGCCGTGGTGTGGCCCCTCCCCCCCACCTCCGTTAAAGAGCCAGCACTCTAGCTCCCCGCTGGAACAGAACTCTGAGGTAGTGGTAGACCCACTCCTTCAGTCACACTGGTAGTACCTAACCACTGAAGGAAGTGCGGGAAGTAAA